>VDFB02319028.1:0-13425 GCA_007258455.2 Sequoia sempervirens
TTACAAAACATAGAGAACCCAAACCCACAACAAAACTGAAGACCACTAGGGATACAAAGCAAAGGACAAGTAGGAACAAATAATGGAAGGAGCAAAGAAGCACAATGGGTACAAAGAGACTCTGCAACCTTCAAGTGAGACAAAGCAAGAGCACCCTCCAAGAGCAATATACGCAAAATAGTAGAGAAACTCCTGAGACAAGAAAGATTAAGTAAACTTCCCAAGAAACCCAAAATTTTCCCCAACTTGGAGTAGCCATACCCAATCAGGGGGGCAAAGACTAGCAAAGAGAAACACAACCCAACAACAGCCAAAACAACCCTAACAAGGTCAAGGAGAAGCCACACACGCCTTTTCTCAAAACCTAGCAAGAGGAAACACAAATAAAACCCAACAGAAACCTAGGAAAACCCATCCTCATCCTCTGAATCCCCACCACAATCACCTCCCCTTCAAACAAAATCAAAATGGAATTGAATATTAATGTTATTACATTCTTCATAATATACATTAATATCGTTATTTAAGCAAAAAGTACTTTAGGATTAAAAAAATGGAAAATTAATATTAAATTAGTTGTACTAATATTAATTTAAATATATATTATAGATTTAATTGCCAGTTTGAATATTACAAAAAAACCAAATTTAAAGATTAAACTTTCTTCACCATATAGATAAAAAAAATTTAATTGATAAAATTTTATTACCATAAGATTAAAAAAATCCCCAAATGAATATTAAATTAATTGTATTAATATTAATTTAAATATATTAGATTTAATTGCTAGTTTGAATATTAAAAAAATCCCAAACTTAAAGATTTAACTTTCTTCAGCCACAAGAGAAAACTAATTTAATTGATTACTATTATTATTATATTATTCATAACATATCATAATTTAAAAAATTAAAACTAGTTTAGTTGAAACCTAATATTATTACATAAATTTGGTAAAAACAAAAATCTCTTAAGTAAAATCCTCCATTTGTAGATGCTAAAGTCGAGTGAAACATTCCTTTTGTAAAGGTTGCTTGCCCCCTTTCACACTATTTCCAAAACCATTATATCATGACAATCATTGAGATATTACATTCAAAGTATAATGCAAACGACTCGCAATGCAGATGATATATTATATTTAAATAAAATATTATTATTTAAAAAATTGTTTAAGAGATTATGAATTGTTTAATGCACACAGATGTTTTGTCAATGACAAAAATAGTGATTGTAAATCTCAATAAAGCTAATTTCACTCAAACAATTGGTTACGATTAAACTAGCAATCTCATCTTGGTGCGCAATCGAAGAGTTGTGGAAAGGCAATTAGGGAATATTTGGTCTATTTTTTGCATACATTTGTGCAATACACGAGGTCATTTGGTATGTCATTTATATAATGACTTTGTGCAACAAAGGTTTGAACGGAAGAGTGACAGCTTCAAATCAACTATCCATCCACTTATAAGGTTTTAAACATGATTGAAACAAAACCTTTGAATTAGGAAGATAATTAGGTTCCATTAAGAACGTCTTTATTTTATGTTTGCAATAGGGAAAGAGGGAGAGAAGGGGGAGAGAGGGAGATATAAAGAGATATGGTGAGAGAAACAAGTAATAGAGAGAGCAAGGGAGAGAAAAATAGAGTGGGGGGAGATAGAGATATAGGGAGTGTGTGTGTATGAGTTAGAGAGAGATATGGAAAGATATATATATATATATATATGTATGTATGTATGTATGTATGTATGTATGTATGTATAAAGAGAGAAAGGGGGGCTATTTCTCCATCTATATAAATTGAAAGTGCACAATTAAATAATCCATTGACGCATTGATTCATGTTAGTATGCTTACATGAACCAAGTCATGATAAGTTTTAAGGAATTAGGTCTCAAATAGACCATGCAAAAGATGTTCTTGTTCACACAAATCCAAGCAATTGAATGACAAATCCTACTAAGTACTCATCCAAATCAATGTCAAATAGCCTAAAACAACTCCCTTACAAGCCTAAAAGTTTAATCCCACCACCAACCAAATCCACATACTATTTGAACACACCCAAAGTTTTCATTGTTATGGTAATAAGCCTTCCACGTTGTTTCCCATTACCCTATACTATGAAAGGAGACAACATGTATTATGAACACACCAGAATGAAAAAGAAATTACTAATACATAACTTCACTAATTAAATAATTAATACATTCTAGTAACATAATCCAAGTAATTGAATGACAAAGTCTACTAAATACACATCCAAATCAATGTCAAATAACCTGAAACAACTCCCTTACAAGCCTAAAAGTTTAATCCGACCACAAACCAAATCCACATACTATTTCGACACACCCAAAATTTTCGTTGTTATGGTAATAAGCCTTCCATGTTGTTTCCCATTGCCCTGTACTGTCTATGAAAGGAGACGATGTGTATTATGAACACACCAAAAAGAAAATAAAAATACTAATACATAACTTCACTAATTAAATAAATGAATACATTCTAGTAATAGAAAATAACAGTGGTTAAAAAAATTCAAATAGTTTTTTAAAAGACTGAAGGAATAGATCTGGTATTTGTCCCCCTAAAAACTCCAGTGCGCTGGTAAACCTTTTTCAGGTGACCAATGGTACTAGAAAGAAAGAAAAATATAGTGGAATCAAATACTACCATATGAACTCAAAAGCTGGCTGCAATGAGTGAAAATAAGAAATTATAGCAAAAAATATATATATGCATTGCCTGAAACTGAATCAACAAACTCTCCATTGATGAAGAGTTTTGTGTATTTCAATTACTAGTAGATTATCTCTCATAATCCCCAATACCCATATTAACATGAAGCACAAAACTGGCCATACATGAATGAATGAGCCAACAAACATTACATACACCATAATTTTCAAACACAAAGAAAGCTGTAATATTCTTGGATGGATTAGCCCATTTCAAGCCATTGCCATCCTTTAATACCCACTTGGAGGTTATGATTCCTGGCCTGGTTTACAGATGGGATGCTCATATTTCAAAAATACCCACAAGCTCCTTTGGGTTATTGCAATTGGCATACTTGAATTTACAGTTTATTTTGCTTTATCTCAATCCCTGCAGTGCACACATCCGCCAGAAGTTGAGGAGTTTGTGCAGCTCACAGACAGATTTTGGGCTTATGACACCCACTCAAATAAGTGGATGCAGTTGGAATTTCCCTTTGATTTATTGATCTGTAACAATGGCAACTGCTCCAAAATTGGAACCATTTAAAGACCTCAATCAGGATAACAAAAACAACAGCCACCCACATGACTATAATCCAAATTCTAGGGAAGAGCAACAATTTGATGTAGGCTCAGATGATGGGGCTAATTTATTGGTTGAAGAGGAATTGGGTCCTCCTCTTGTTGTTAGGAAGAGGTTGTCCCTAACAGTAATGTCAGAGACCTCAGTCTGGATTACAGTTGAAAGTGGATCGATTTATGAAAGGTTTTGGAATGGGATGAACTGGGTGATTGCTCCTTATGAACTATAACCCTCTGCAGGATATGCTATTTCGGTTTTTGCAGTCAATCACACATTTGTTGCCTTGTCTGAACCTGGAAATTTGTACCAGGTGAATAATAAGATGATATTTAGATGGGGCCGAGGCTCTTTCTCCGTGACTTTAATTTATTCAATCTTATATAGTACATAAAAGCTGTTGGCGTGGGTTAAGCTATCAAGTTAACAGATTTTGACCCAGGTGCAGAGAAATAATATTTTCCCTTTTCTGAAATACATTCATTGTATCTTAGGTAAACGTTTTGTTGATTTAATGTCCTCCTTCCAATTTGCTGCACAGAATAATATTTTTTAGACAAACAAAAGCAGAGAAATGGTACTAATAAGAAACAATACCAAAAAGTTGTCTGCCACTGGATGTAAACATTAACAGTATAGAGTGCACTCCCATATTCAGTCAATTCTTGTGCCAGCATATTGGACTGCCTATTTGAACATTTGATTTTATTTCTAATGATTTACAGGAATTGAGTGTTGCGAGAAATTGGCATATTTGGAATCAGTACAAATTTGGTGACTTATTTGACAACGATTTTACATCAGGTGAATGCAACTGCAGCTAAAAATGCAATTAGATTCTTGAACTCGAGACAAGAATTTTGCAGCCGTTTAACGAATACATGGTTTGCAAAATGCATCTGGACGTTTACAAGTGACAGAACGGTGTAGCTGTAGATGCCTGGCCATGCCGAAACGGTGAGAGGAGGGACCCACGATATGCCAGTGGAAAGACGTGATAAATGGAAAAATGTGAACAGATAAAAGCAAAAGGACGAACGGCCAGATGCGTTTTCATGGTCGTCCATCTCTTATCCAGTACTGCAGGCGGTTGATGTTAAAGATACGCTGGACAGACTTCATAGAGGGAACGCCTTCGGCGTAAAAACCAAGCCACCACTCACGCTGCGTTGGACACTCTTCGCTATAAATTGCAATCATATTTAACCGTTAAAATGCAATTTGCAACCGCCCTTGAAAGATAACCATTTCTTCACTTTTGCTCACCAAACGGTAACACTAATCTCGAACTGTAGTCAAATTCTTCTCAAATCTAAAATAACAACAAATTCCCAGCAAATATATTGAAGGCAGGAGAGAATACGGTAACAATAAAACTTACCTCTCATGCTTTCTACTTGCGAATGCGAGGGCAATTAAAACCCGTTTTAAATCACTTTTTTAATACATAAATTATTAAAAATGGCATTGTTCGCTACAGGAGGAATTGAAGGATAAACAGAAGTTTCATTCTATTTTTGTGATTGTTCTTTCTTGCATTTGTCTCTAGTATTTAGATTTCTGAAAAAAACTAAGCTTCCGTTTCATCATATGGCTGTAGCGAAGGGAACTACATCAATATTGAAGACAAGCAGGGAATGGAGGCGTACAAACTGGAAGCCAACCTTAGAGTAAAAGAATATATTAGAATGCATGTGTGGCAGGAAATTATTTCAACTATACGACTTTAGTATTTGCATTTAGTTTTGGTTTGGAAATGCAAATAGTGAAGCCCACATAGCTCAGATAGTTTTCTAGTTCCACTAAACTACATGCATTCTAATATATGATTTTCCCTAAGGTTGACCTCCATTTTGTAATCCTCATTCTCTCATTATGTTCAATATTGAAGTAGCTCCATTTGGAAAACATCAAAATAGATCCCTTCACCTTCCGCTCTCCTCTACACTCAATGGAAGAATTAACCTGGGCAATAAAAAGAGAAAATTAATGACTATTACTGTAATGCCAAAAAAAAAGGCTAAAAAGTCGTAATAGAAAGAGTTATTTACTTGAAACAGCATTTTAAGTGAAGCTCATTTTACCATCCAAAGTAGAAGTCTGAAGCTCTCTTTAGAGAAAAACTAATTCATTACTTGAGATTAGAAGTCCGAAATTCCCTGTAGAGAAAACCTAATCCATCACAGTAAAATAAGACAATGATCATGAAAGAATAGCAGTTTTTACGCCTTGACAAAGGCTAATCTTTCAACTACAAATAATTTCTTGTTCTCCTCTTCTAAAAGCCTAGTACAGCGGATGAGTTTTGTTTCCTGGTCTATAACAAACCTCCTCTGTCAATGCAGAGAATATTTTCAAAGATTCTCTTCTTCTTCCTCCCATAGATAGGTTTTATAATGCAATGATTTTCTTATCAAATAAGAAATTTTTTTAAAGAAATTCTATAAGTTACCTCCACAAAAATCCCAATCTGATGATGCAAACGACCCACAATGCAGAAGGATGTTTCGCCGCTTACATTTAGATAGGCATGTGTTGATTATTGTCGCCGTGAATGTGGGAATACCTGGACCATACTCTTCAGTTCTTGACCCTATACAAAGTATATGTCAATCGTTACTGCACATACCTGCATTTTTTGTTACACAAAATCACACCCATTAATAAAATCCATTGCTTTAAATACAGAAAACCATTTAATTAGTCTAAAACTGCATTTTAGGTTTACTGTTTTACAGTGTATTCCTAGAGAATCTGGTATTCTTAATCGTCAGATAATTTAATCAACTTCTACTAAAAAGTCTCTGAGGTTTCTATTTATATCAGGCACAAATTAATAGGAGAAAGAACATACATGAGCCACCCAGTTTGGGTGTATTGGCATCTCCTGTACATGCACAAGTTATTTGTAAGCAACAGAAACAATAAACTCAATGCCCTAAGAAAAGTAAATAAAAACTCTATTCTACTCAGTATTATTTCTATATTTTGCTTGCAATATAGATTTATTATAGCCACGAGAGACTAAAACATGTCTGTTAAATCCCTGGTTCCTGTTCAATCTTATCCAACACTGTTCCTGACTTACCCAACCCGATCTAGGTTTAGATAGGTATTCAAACACAGCTTGAACATCATTAAACCCTATTGTGAAGGGTTACCATATCTCTATTTATATACACCAAAGAGAAATCCCAAAGCCCTACGAATTGAAAAATCTGTATACCAAAGCAAGATAACTTCAAGTAAAAGCAACATCTTGTGAATAGATGGTGTGCATATCTTTACTTCTTGAACAGAAAAGTAGTGTAAAGAACTGAACTAAGGAGGAGAAGAACTAACCTGAGGAGGAGGAGATATAGAAAGTAAGGGAGAGAAAGCAAATACAACTTCGTGAGAATTTCTTTCGAGCCATTGTTAGACGTTGCACCGAACAAGCTTTGTAGGTTGCATAGCAGATCAACAAACACAAATTAACTGCTCAAACTGTGTAAGACAAGAGTAACGAGCGTAAATAAATAGAGAAGGGCCACCGACTAAAGGCCTGTAATTAATGAGTGGCCACCCTAGATTAAAGATATGCATATTCCTATGTTGCGCGTGAACTGGTCTAGCCACGCCGAACGCGTTTCCTTCCCAAGCATTCTATGGAGGGTTATTTATTTATTTAATTGATCTATTTTTTGGTCTTTTTAAAAATATTCACAATCACAATATGAACACTCTTAGTGTAATAAGGGTTTATATCTGGTCACTGAATGCCAAACGCGTTTCTTTCCCAAACATCCTATGGAGGCTATAGTCCAATTGTTTTAACATAACTTTCTTATTCTTTTCTTCATTGACTTTTGTTTAGGTGGTTTTTCTTAAAATACTCACAACATGAACAATCTTACGGTAATAAGGGTTTATATCTTGTAGTTAGGTTTGAAATGTTCCTCTTCTTGTAGTGATTATCCTTCATATCTGGATTTTGAAGATTTTTTGGAATTGGCGTATTCGAATTTTTTTTCTTTAAGACTGACAGTCCTATTATGAAATTTTAAAGATTTTTTGGAATTGGTGTATTTGGATTTTTTTCTTTACGACTAGAGTCCTATTTTGAATTTTCAAGATTTTTTTGAATTGGTGTGCTCAAATGCTTTTTAAGACTGACAATCCTACTTTGTAATCAGTTGTTTTAACATATATTTTTTTCCTTCATATTAAAAAAACATTTAATGCAAGTTATGGTTCAATTGTATAAAAAGTTATTAATTTTAACAATAAATAAAGATTATTTATTTTTAATAAAAATAAGGTGTAAAAGTATTATTGATTGTTTTGTCAAATTGAACTGTTCATAGTAAATGATAATTTTACCCTTTCTATTGATCAATTAATTACAAATAAGGCACAAACAAGTGAGAAAATATATATAGGGATACATTTTTCTATACTACATTTAGCCCCCACTTTAGTGAGAGGAGGAGTACAAGTGCAAACTCACACTAAAGTAGACAAATATACGTAAAGAGGGGTCTGAGTGCACCAATGCTTATGGGATAGGATGAAAAAGATCAAGGATGTTGTCCAAGACCGTAGGACCAAGATCCTCTGTCAAACCAAAATAAGCACAAATGGACACACAAAAGATGTATGATATGAAGCAGCAAAACAAGACACACAAGCATACAATGCCAAAGACTAAAAGAAAAAAAATAAAAATAAAAAGAGTGGATCAAACCTTGACTGTTTGTCCAACTCGATGTGGATCAAGCCTCAATTGTTTTTCCAAAAATACATTCATAAGTGTAACATGATTTCCAATATGCAAACAACAATGCATGCTCACATGGGCTAATGGAACCTCAGGATATCCACTAGGTGATCCCCCAAAAAGTGGCTAAATGAGAAAGTCATACCAGGTCTAAAAAATCTCACCATACAAGCCATACCAAAGTTATACCTATAATAACCTGGATAAGGCACAACATAAATATGAACTTTGAGCTTTATAAGGTTAGCAAGCTACACTATGCTAAACACTTACAAAAAAAATTCAAGTATGATAAGACATGTTCAAATGGGTTTTACTTAGTTCATGTAAAGTCTCCTCTTAGGGAACATCATGCCTAATGTCTCCAAGAGAGGACTAGTTGAGGATAAAATATTCACAACCTAGGAAATGCAATCCATAGAATTTCCACCAAGAGGAATATCATATTCTCAAAAAGGTCACACTCTTCAAGGAAATCAATCCCGATGTCACCAAGAACAAGACACATCTCATGAATTTAGAAGACCACACTTTTAAAATAAATTCACACTTCCTAGGAGGAATATGCTATCATCCCTAAGAAGGGAACATGCAAACAATGAATGGGGGACAACATGGCCCCCACTTAAAATTCCAACATAGTTGCTATGTTGGTATTTTAAGTAGAAACTGAGGAAGAAAATAATTTTTACCTCAAAAAACTAGTTATCCTTGGCCCCCCAATCATAGAGAAAAAGACAAATGCCAAGAACTATCATGTTGTTGCCACAGAAAAAATGGTTGCACCTAATATTAAACCACCATTAATGGAAATGAGCAAGATACATAAAGCTACTAATCTATAAGCTAGTAATTCATTAGTATAATGACCATTAACTCTATGATGTGCACAGAATGAACTTTCTTTTGTAGAATTTCTTTTATGATATTAGAGGGAGAGATATCAAATGATCTTGGAGGAGTCTTGACAGGATACTCTTTTGATCAATAGTATAAAATGTTCCTTTCTTTTGTGACGAAGATATTTCTTGCTTAGTACAAGTTGCCATACATACACAAGACTCTTTAGATTGTGATATTTTGTACTCTCCCTTAAAGGACTAGGAATGTATTGCCTGATGAAATTGATATTAAGTGAAGATTTCTTTTATTCTTTCATTTGTTTTGAAGGACAATAAGGAAGATCACTAGTTCTTCCTATCAGTTCAAGATACACTAATGTTAGAGTTGGCTTAGGAGAATATTTTGTAATAGTGTTGGTATTGAGTGAAGGCTTTTCTACTACTTTTGTCTCTTTTGAAGGACAATAACAAATACCACTAGTTGTTACTTATGTTTTAGGCTCCATAGGGACACAAATTCCTTGTTCTCTAGCACCACATCCTTTGCCACTATAACCAGGTTCTTTCAAAAGTTTGTAACCTCTTCCATAAAGATTTTCCATTTCTTTTGGATTCGATAGTTGTTTATAGTCCACTTCATCAAGGTTTGTTGTGTATGTTCTCTTCTTCTAAAGTGGTTGAACTCGATGCTTTCAAAGGTTCTTCTGAATTTTTTGTTGACACTACCACTGGTTCTTTTCTCTTTTTAGGCTCTTTTGTTATGATCTTGTATTCTCCAATGAATGTAGGCATGAAATCTAAGGAACCCAAATCATCCCCCAATAACTTTGTGACTTCTTCAATATTATTTTCTCTTTCTTTCTCTTGCAATTGTTCTACTTGTGCAGTTGTTGTCAATATTTTCAAAAGAATTTCTATGTCTTTCTTAGTGTGAAAACAATTTTTTGGTTTATGGTCAACCTTGATTGTATAAACTATGTTGTTATAGACATGTTTCATTAAATGATGAAGAGTTGAAGGAAATGCATGCATTTCGTGAATCCATGGTCTTCCTAAAAGAAGATTAAATGAAATATTTTAAGGCATAACATGGACTGGAGTGTGCAATATGTCCTTTCCAATGCTAATAGGAAATGCTTATCACACCAAGAAGTTGCTTTCCTACATTATCAAATCCATGAATAGATAATACAAGCCTTATCCAAAAGGTTTATGCTACAAATGTTAAGGGTTGAGACATTGTCAACAAGGGTTCTTTTTATCCCACACTTATTAATGATAACCGCTATCATGAAAGCTTTTGTAGAACCAAGATCCTAGTACCTGCAAGAGACAACAAACAAACAAATTAGAAGATTCAAATGCAAGCCAAGATCAAAGTTCCCCATAAAATCCATTAACAATGTTCAAAATAGGAATAAAAGCAAGAACACAATAAAAAAGCAAGGGAATAGATTAAATCATATTAAAATGATCTTATGGGGGAGTTGGTTCGAATTTGAAGTGGAAATTGGCCCTTTCCCAACTCCTATGCAAGCTCTTAAATATTTGGTGATGATTGATCCATTTGGTGATTACTTCAAATGAACTACATGGAGAAAACCTACAATAACCTAGCTATGCCTTGATGAAATGGATAAAAATGCTAATGCTTGAAGATGAAATTGAGTATAGTAAGTTTTCTCAAATTGTGGATTCATATGGAATGAGGAAAGAAACCTCGTATGTATACAAAGACAAGATGGATAAATTCCCTTAATGAAGCAATGTGGGACTAACTCTCAACCAATGGCCAAGTGCCACTTGTCAAGGTGAGAATGGATGAGGGATGCGCACATTTTGATGAATGTGCCCATAAATGCAATTAGGTGGAATTTGAAAATAATGAAATGACATGTAAGAGGGAAAATGTATGTCATAAATGCCACTTGCCTCAATGCAAAAGATGAAATAAATGTCTTGTTGGAAGGAAAAAGTCCACTTGGAAGGACAAAGTCTGCTTGGAAAGATTTCAAATTTGGAAGAATATCCCCCTATTATGCCATGTTGAGAGAAAATAGGGATTTAATAAATGAATTAAATCTATTTTCATGTGCAATTGGAAAAGGCTAGAGGATGGGACCTAAATTAGAATTAAATTAATCAAGGGTTAATTAATTTAATAAGGGATTAGATGATGTGCAAATTTGACTTAGATTTATGGGTTGATTTAAATCAAAGATGAGAAGAATGTGATTTTAGAGATAGTTAAACAAATATTTTGTTTTATTTAACTAAAGGCGATGATTAGTTAGATTAAATTAAACAAGGTTTTAATTTATTTAATTTAATAGATATAATTTAGAAATTAATTAAATAAAATTGATTTGTTTAATTAAATAAAGAGCCAAGGTTAATTAGATCAGATTGATTTATTTAATTAATGAGAGAGAATGACTTAATTAGATCAATGATCTATTTAATTAAGAGAAGAAAATTGGTGAATTTAATCAAATAAGGGTATTCATGATCGAGTGAAACATTCCTTTTGTAATTAGCTCAGTGTGAAAGCAAAAAAATTATATGTAGGAAGAAGAAGGAAATAAGCTCAATGTGAAAGCCAAAACTTTGATGTAAAATTCTAGAAGGGATTTACAAAACATAGAGAACCCAAACCCACAACAAAACTGAAGACCACTAGGGATACAAAGCAAAGGACAAGTAGGAACAAATAATGGAAGGAGCAAAGAAGCACAATGGGTACAAAGAGACTCTGCAACCTTCAAGTGAGACAAAGCAAGAGCACCCTCCAAGAGCAATATACGCAAAATAGTAGAGAAACTCCTGAGACAAGAAATATTAAGTAAACTTCCCAAGAAACCCAAAATTTTCCCCAACTTGGAGTAGCCATACCCAATCAGGGGGGCAAAGACTAGCAAAGAGAAACACAACCCAACAACAGCCAAAACAACCCTAACAAGGTCAAGGAGAAGCCACACGCGCCTTTTCTCAAAACCTAGCAAGAGGAAACACAAATAAAACCCAACAGAAACCTAGGAAAACCCATCCTCATCCTCTGAATCCCCACCACAATCACCTCCCCTTCAAACAAAATCAAAATGGAATTGAATATTAATGTTATTACATTCTTCATAATATACATTAATATCGTTATTTAAGTAAAAAGTACTTTAGGATTAAAAAAATGGCAAATTAATATTAAATTAGTTGTACTAATATTAATTTAAATACATATTATAGATTTAATTGCCAGTTTGAATATTACAAAAAACCCAAATTTAAAGATTAAACTTTCTTCACCATATAGATAAAAAAAAATTAATTGATAAAAATTTATTACCATAAGATTAACAAAAGCCCCAAATGAATATTAAATTAATTGTATTAATATTAATTTAAATATATTAGATTTAATTGCTAGTTTGAATATTAAAAAAATCCCAAACTTAAAGATTTAACTTTCTTCAGCCAAAAGAAAAAACTAATTTAATTGATTACTATTATTATTATATTATTCATAACATATCATAATTTAAAAAATTAAAACTAGTTTAGTTGAAACCTAATATTATTACATAAATTTGGTAAAAACAAAAATCTCTTAAGTAAAATCCTCCATTTGTAGATGCTAAAGTCGAGTGAAACATTCCTTTTGTAAAGGTTGCTTGCCCCCTTTCACACTATTTCCAAAACCATTATATCATGACAATCATTGAGATATTACATTCAAAGTATAATGCAAACGACTCGCAATGCAGATGATATATTATATTTAAATAAAATATTATTATTTAAAAAATTGTTTAAGAGATTATGAATTGTTTAATGCACACAGATGTTTTGTCAATGACAAAAATAGTGATTGTAAATCTCAATAATGCTAATTTCACTCAAACAATTGGTTACGATTAAACTAGCAATCTCATCTTGGTGCGCAATCGAAGAGTTGTGGAAAGGCAATTAGGGAATATTTGGTCTATTTTTTGCATACATTTGTGCAATACACGAGGTCATTTGGTATGTCATTTATATAATGACTTTGTGCAACAAAGGTTTGAACGGAAGAGTGACAGCTTCAAATCAACTATCCATCCACTTATAAGGTTTTAAACATGATTGAAACAAAACCTTTGAATTAGGAAGATAATTAGGTTCCATTAAGAACGTCTTTATTTTATGTTTGCAATAGGGAAAGAGGGAGAGAAGGGGGAGAGAGGGAGATATAAAGAGATATGGTGAGAGAAACAAGTAATAGAGAGAGCAAGGGAGAGAAAAATAGAGTGGGGGGAGATAGAGATATAGGGAGTGTGTGTGTATGAGTTAGAGAGAGATATGGAAAGATATATATATATATATATATATATATATATATATATATATATATATATATTTATGTATGTATGTATGTATGTATGTATGTATGTATGTATAAAGAGAGAGAGGAGGGCTATTTCTTCATCTATATAAATTGAAAGTGCACAATTAAATAATCCATTGATGCATTGATTCATGTTACTA
>VDFB02319029.1:0-11490 GCA_007258455.2 Sequoia sempervirens
AAACACCTACACCATTGGATAGCTTATTAAATTCTACCCTATTTGAAAAAAAAAAAATCAAAAAAGACCTTTGTATGACCAAGATATGGTCATTTAAAACTGACTCTAAAAGCGCTAAAACAATGATCATATGTGCTAAAAAATGGGGATTAATGAATAGTACTGTCAAAAAATAGCAAAATTTTATAAAAAAATGTGTTAGATTTGTAATTCAAGCCCTCCTAGCGCTAAAATGTGAACCCTAATCCAAATACCTACAAAACACAACAAGTGAATACATTAGGAGGTCAAATGCAAGCAAGAATAAAGATTCCTCAAGAAATTAATTTGAATAGGAAAAGAGATAGAAAATGAAAGGAAGAACACAATGAAACTTGAAAGCATATCAAAATTTATTCTAAAGCCAACAAACTCCTAATCTCTTGAGGGAATTGGTGCCAATTTGATGTGAATATCTATTTACAACCATTGTTCACATCAAATCTAAGGATCCAAAATCTACATTGAAGATCTATTTACAACCATTGTTCACATCAATTATAAGGATCCAAGATCCACATTCCTCATGGCCACTACATGGTAGATTGTAGGTTTTCTTAACAAGACATTATCCAAGGTGATATCATTTACATATTTCATGTTTCATGCTTTATTTCATCATTTGGTTTAATTATCTAGAAGGGGTTTGACCAAGGAAAACACCCTATTCACTAACAATCAACAAGTTTTTCCCCTCTTGTATGTTTTTGTTTGCAGATCTAGGTTGAAGACTTGAAGATCATTTGGAGTGAAAAGTTGCAAAGTTGTTGCATTGCAAAGTTGTCATCTTCAAATAAACTCACCTACAAAATAAATTTGGAAGATTTAGGACCTCGGATCTCGAGGAGAAGGAGCCAAGTGAGGACCTTGGGCTCGGGACCACATTTAAAGATTTTAAAAATTCCAAACTATGAGCGTAATCCGAATACCTACAAAACACAACAAATGAATACATTAGGAGATCAAATGCAAGCAAAAATAAAGATTCCTCAAGAAATTAATTTGAATAGCAAAAGAGATAGAAAATGAAAGGAAGAACACAATGAAACTTGAAAGCATATCAAAATCTATTCTAAAGCCAACAAACTCCTAATCTCTTGAGGGAATTGGTGCCAATTTGATGTGAAAATTGGCCCTTTCCCAACTCCAATGATGCAAAGTTGATATGTGATGAAGAGTGATCCACTTTGTTGATGCTTGATGTATGCTCCAAGATGAAAATCTACATAAAACCTAACTATGCTTGGATGAATTTGATGATAAATTGCTATGGATTTGAGTAGAGTAAGTTTACTCAAATTGTAGATGCTAAAATGAGGATATGAACTCTTTATTTATAGAATGTCAAGATGGATGAATGTTCAAAATAGAGCAATGTGGGATTAACATTCATCCAATGGCATGATGCCACTTGTCAAACCATGAGTGGATAAAATTCAACCATCCAAATTCAAATTTAAATTAGGTCAGCAACAAAAAATCCTAGGGTGGAATTAGAATGAGGGTGACACAAACACATGATTCACTAGGAAGCAAAATAGATCCAACACGCTTCATCAACTTTTAAGATAGTGCTTAATACAAGGTCGACCAAACCAATGTAAAAAACATAAAAAATTAAGCTCGAATCTTCTAGAAACCAAAAAATCTTCAATGCAATCAGAACATCTTAACTCTAGAACCAAAAGTCAAAAGACTTCATCAAAGAGAAATATAGACTAGCAAATTTTCTCCCAGACCTCAACCAAAATACAAAAAAATATAGTTCACAACTAGTGAACAGAACTTGAACTTCACGATGAACAAACAACCAAAATTATGGATATAGAAACATTCAAAAACCATGACTAACACATCTAAACCACATGAACATAGGGGAAAACACCAAATCGTTACTCAGAGCAACAAGTGAATACACATTGACTTCCTTTAATACAATATTCTCAATATCCTCAACAAATACAACCAACAACAACTAAATAACCAGTTGACTAGTTGAAATCAATAACAACACCTTCATTCCTTTCTTCATTCTTGTAAAAATATTCCTCTTTGTCATTGATGGCAAAACATGATGTGAAAAAATATCTAAGACACCATATCGGTTCTGAATATACTTCTTAAGAATTTTTTCTTGTTTCTCCCCCTTAGAAGATCATCTTCCTCATTACTTTCTTTCTCTTCTTTTCACATTCTTTTTACCCCCCTTTGAAATCAATGGACAATGAAAAAGATATGTTAATTGAAGCTTCCTTTCACATGAAAAAAAAATACTCATAATGACAACACATGAAACTCCCTGCCCCCCTTGAGAGGTAGCCACCAAAACATTAATCCAAAAAATAATAGAACCATGAATCCATCAGAATGATGCATCTCCAATTGCATCTTAGTTTATGAAAGGAGGAGAAATAACCCCTAACTTATCTTGGAGATACTCAAAAGTATCTTTAGGAAGATCCTTTGTAAATATATCGACAATCTAATCCTTTGTAAGAACATACTCAAGCTTGAATTCATTCTCCATGATCTTATCTCTCAATAATTGATATCTAATAGGTATATGCTTCATCCTCAAGTGCATCACAAGATTATTCAAAATGTTAATTACACTTGTATTATCACAAAAGATATAAATGGGATCATCATATAGCACTATGATATCTTTCAATGTCTGTTTCATCCATAGAACTTGTGTATAGAAAGATGCAACAACAATATACTCATCTTCAACAGTAGACAAAGAGACTGAATCTTGCTTCTTACTTAACCATGCCACCAATTTGCATCTAAGAAAGATTGCACCATCACTTGTACTCTTTCTATCATCTAAACATCCAACCCAATCTGCATCTGTATAGGCACTAAGTGTTAAGTTAGTATCTTTTGGATACCACAATCCATAATCTGGAGTGCCATTCAAATATCTAAATATTCTTTTAACTACAACAACATGTGTTTCCTTAACATCTTCTTGAAATATAGACACAAGAAAAATTGCATGCATGATATCTGGTCTAGTAGCAGTCAAATACAATACTTCACTAATCATAGATCTATACTTGCTCTGATCAACCTTAGGTGAATCATCATATTTACCCAATTTGCAACCAATTACCATAGGAGTACATACTAGTTTGGAACTATCCATCTCAAACTTCTTCAACATCTCTCACATATTTAGACTATGAAATGGAATTTCATTTCTCTATTTGATTAATCTGTAGCCCAAGAAATGAATTCATCTCCCCAAACATAGACATGTCAAATCATTTCTGCATTTCTTCCACAAACATTTTTCACATCTTTTCATTTCCTGCAAAGATAATGTCATCAACATATACAACTACAATCAAGATTTTATCTTTTTCAATCTTAAAGTACAAATTATTATCTATTGTACCTTTGTTAAATACTTTCTAAATCAAACACTTGTCTAACCTTGCATAACAAGCTCTAGGAGCTTGCTTCAACCCATATAAAGCTTTCTTTAATTTTCACACCATATCCGTTTGATCTGTTAACTGAAATCCTTCTAGTTATTCCATGTAAACTTCTTCTTCTAGCTCACCATTTATAAATGTTGACTTGACATCCATTTGATAGACTTTTAAATCCTTAGAAGTAGTCAATGCCAAGAACATCCTTATAGCTTCCATTATTTCTATTGGGGGAAAAGTCCCCTGAAAATATCTGCCTTCTTCTTGTGAGTAACCTTTACACACAAGCCTCACTTTGTTTATGACAACTTCTCCATTCTCATTAAGCTTATTTTTGAATACCTATTTTTATCCAATGATATTTATGTCTATCGGTCTTGGGACCAATTCTCAAGTCTAATTCTTCTCAATTTGAA
This sequence comes from Sequoia sempervirens, assembly GCA_007258455.2. Classification (NCBI taxonomy): domain Eukaryota; kingdom Viridiplantae; phylum Streptophyta; class Pinopsida; order Cupressales; family Cupressaceae; genus Sequoia; species Sequoia sempervirens. Next base: position 3,896 of record VDFB02319029.1, read on the forward strand.
AAGTTCTTCTTTCATTGCTTCCTTGAAATATTCATCTTTACTGGCTTCAGTTGCTGTCTTTGGCTCAATCTCACAAAGTAAACACAAATTTACTTTAGCAACAACTTTGCTTCTAGTTAATATGCCTTTTGTCTTGTCTTCAATAATCTAATTTTCTGAATGATTCCTTTGTACATATTTCAGTGTCCTAGGGGACATCATCAGAGCATCTTCTTCTCTTTCATCCTGTTCATCCTGCTTCTTCTGTTCATCCTTATCCTATTCTTCCACAATTTATTCTATTCTTATATAATCATGTTCATTAGACACATATCCATCAATATCAATAGAATTCTTCATTGTCTCATCAACCTTTACATTCGAGCTCTCTACAATCTTTCTTAGTCTTTCATTGAAACATATGTATGCCTTGATTTTAGTAGACTATCCAAGAAATATTCCTTCATCAGTTCTGGCATCAAACTTACCCAAAGTGTCCTCATCTCTTCTGATATAACATTTGCTTCCAAACACCTTGAAATATTTAACTATAGGAATTCTTCTATGCCATATCTCATAGGATTCTTTGTACTATTTTCTCTTGCCTGAACTCAATTGAACACATAAACAATAGTATGAATAGATTGTTTCCAATAAACTTCTAGTAAACCAACTTCAGTTATCATTGATCTAGGAGCCTCTTAAACTATTCTATTTTTCCTTTCAACAACTCCATTTTGCTAAGGAGATCGCAAAGTAGATAACTATCTCTTTATTCCATGCACTTCACAAAAAATATTGAAATCATGGGAGGTGAACTCTCCACCTTTGTCAAATCTTAATAATTTTATCTTCAAATTTACTTAATTTTCAACCATAGTCTTGAATGCCTTGAAACTATCTAATGCATCTAATTTCTCTGTAAGAAATGCAACCCATGTATATCTAGAATAATAATCAATTAAAAGAATAAAGTACCTTTCACCAAGTAGAATTTGACTCTCATAGGACCACATAGATCTGTATGAACTAAATCTAGTAGTATGGTATTAGATTGTTCCTTTAATTTGTAATGATTTCTTGCTTGCTTCCCAAACTGACAATTTATGCAAATAGCATTAACAAGCTTTGTAATTATTGGTAAATCTCTCATGGTTTGAATAGCACTAATCCTTTCCAAGTTATCAAAATTCATGTGACACATTATCCTATGCCATAACCAACTGTCATTTATTTGAGTCATAAAGCATTGTCCATCAACACCCTTAAGTTGATAGATATTCCCTTCAAATTTCTTTCCTATAGCAATCAATGTTCTGAATCCTTTTTGGATCTCACATTTCTCATCCTTAAACACAAGATCATATCCTTTTCTACACATCTAATCAACACTCAATAGTTTATGTCTTAAACCCTTAACATAGTAAACATCATTAGAATGATGCTTTCCATCAAAACTTACTGAACCTATCCCACATATTTTAGCACAAGTATCATCTCCAAACATAACTGAGACTCCATCACATTTCTCAAGTTTAATGAAATTAATCTCATCACCACTCATGTGATGTGAAAAATGACTATCAACTACCAAAAAATTATTTTCTTGTTTAGCATATAGGTCAGAGATAACCGTACCTTCATTTTTCTCCTTCTCCTTCTTCAGAGGGATTTCCTTTATTTATTTTTCTGAATTAGTAGTAGGTTCATCCTTAATTGCAAGCAAAGAACAAGCATTCATTTTCATCTAGATCTTCATATTCTGAATCTTCATCATAAATAATAGCATTCTCATTCACAAAGTAAGCTCTATTAATCTTCTTTCCTTTCTTTTCTTTCTCATATCTTTGTTTATTTCTTTTAGCTCTTTCCAGACATCTTTTATCATAATTACCTATTTCTCCACAACTAAATCATTTAAAGGGAAACTTACCTTCATACTTACCATCCAACCTTTTCTAATTCTTCTTACAAAGTTAGCTTCTATTTCATCAAAATTTTCTTCATCCGGATCTTCAAATTTTGTAGCTTTAAAGGCAGTCTCTGATTTGTGTCCATTTCTTAGACTCAACTTTCTCATTTCATAAGATGTCAATAATCCTAACAATAGATCTTTATTAGTACAAGTATTATAACCTATTGTCTACTCAATAACACTCACCTTCTCACTATAAACATTAGGAAGAGTTATGAGAATCTTCTTTACAATCCTGGTTTCATCTATAGTGGCATCAAGTGATCAAATTCCAACCACTATAACCTCATCCAATCTCTATACATAATCTTTAACATTTTCATCTTTGGAAATATGTAAAAGATCAAACTATGTTTCCAAATTCTACAAATTCACCTCTTTAACTATTTCATCACCATCATGTGATCTTTCTAAAGAATCCTAGACTTAACTATCTTCAAATTTTGAACCTTAATCGAGTTTAAATGTACTAGACTATTCTTCAAAATGAACTTCACCTTATTATTTGCTTCATGTGCTCTAATCTCTTTAGGTGTACTCATACCATTAGCAGGAGGACTCTAATGATTATTGTAAGCTTTCTCTACATCATATTCATAATACTCTAGATATTCTTCCATCAATACTTTCTAGGTACCATAATTAGTTGCATCAAACCTTAGATAATCAATGACCATTTTGCTAGCCATCCCAAACCTTCCTCAAGTGGTTAAGCTCTTCACCAAGGAACCAAGCTCTGATGCCAATTATTGAATAGGATAATTGAGAGGGGGGGTGTGAATTAGTTGTCACAGATTTTAACCTTTAATTCAATCACCAAAACTTATACTTAAAATTGCTTAAATGATTAATCATCAAATGCCAATGCAGAAAATCAAATCCAACACATAAACACAATCACACCAGATTTACATGGAAATCCCAATAAGAGAAAAACCATGGTGAAGATTAAATCACACTATAGAGAATACCAAAATTGATTGCAAAAAGTATCACTACCTGAAACAAGGCTTACTACCCAAGATAAGGCTCACTACTTGAGATAAGGATCACTGCCTAAGATAAGGCTCACTACCTAGAAATAAGGACTTAGTGTCTAATAGGGCTACAACCCAAAGGGCTCACTACCATAGAGATACAAAGAAGACAAAGAAGACTTGTTATAGAGAGACTACAATCCCAATGCAACAAAGGATTCCACCATAGTCACTTGATCAACATGCATGAATGATAGAGTTTTCCTTCTACTCATTGCATCTGAAAACTTAGCATTAAGCTTCGCACTAATCTCTAACACACAATTCACATACAATTTTTGAATAACATGGAATTCACATCTACTCTTTCACTTGTCTTCCTTCTTTTCTCTTGTATATTTTTCATTACTAAATCATCCTATATTTATACTATTTCCAACCTTGAAAAAGATCAAAGTCATCCATCCAACTTCAAATTCAAGCGATGATTAAATCACACTATAGAGAATACCAAAACTAATTACAAAAAGTCTCACTACCTAAAACAAGGCTTACTCCTTGAGATAAGGATCACTTCCTAAAAATAAGGACTCACTACCAAAGAGATATAAAGAAGACAAAGAAGACTTGTTACAAAGAGATTACAATCTCAATGCAACAAAGGATTCCACCATAGTCACTTGATCAACATGCATGAATGATAGAGTTCACCTTCTACTCAGTACATCCAAAAACCCAGCATTAAGCTTCGCACTAATCTCCAACACACAACTCACATACATTTTCTAAATAGCATCGAATTCATGTCTACTCTTTCACTTATCTTCCTTCTTTTCTCTTGTATATTTTTCATACTAGCTCATCTTGTATTTATAATATTTCCAACCTTGAAAAAGATCAAAGTCGTCCATCCAACTTCAAATTCAAATTAGGCACCAAAACATCCTAGGGTGGAATTAGACCGAGGGCAACCCAAATGCATGCTTCACTAGGACCCAAAATAGATCCAACATGATTCATAAACTTTCAAGATAGTGCTTAACACAAGGCTGGCCAAACTAGTGTAAAAAACATAGACCAATTAAGCTCAAAACTTCTAGAAACCAAAAATATCTTCAATACAATTAGAACATCTTAACTCTAGAATTGCAAGTCCAAAGACTTCATCAAAGAGAAATCTGGACCAACAACTTTTCTCCCAAACCTCAACCAAAACAAAAAGAAACATAGTTCACAACTGGTGAACACAACTTGAGGTTAACAACCAACCAACAACCAAAATTATGTATATAGAAACCTTCAACAACCATGAACATATCTAAACTGCATGAACATACGGGAAAATATCGGATCATTACTTGGAGCAACAATTGAATACCAATAAAATTCCTTTAATAAAATTTTCTTAATATCCTTTGTTGGATGTTGTTGATATGTGGTCAAGTCATTATGTCAACATTATTGGAATTAATGTCTTTAAGGTTGTATATGTCAAGGATATTGAGAAAATTGTAATAAAATAAGTTGCAGGTTGTCAGTGGTGTAGTGAAGTTTAGTATAGCCATCATGCTATTGGCTAGCTTAGTATATTGATGATAAGAGGTTGTGGAATAAAGGGTTGTTTTTCAAGTATATCTAGTTTATCCACATGAATTTTTAGAGGTTCACAGAAAGATTTGATTGAGTTATGAGTATTTATGTTCTAACAGTTGTTCAATTGTTCTAGTTGGTGTTCTTGAAAGAAGATGATGTGATTCTAGTAATTTGAGTTGTTACAGATGCTTTTGTGGTGATTCATGATTCTTGTGGATGTTTCTAGATCATGCTCTATCTATGTTGTACATCCACATTGATCATTGTGCTCATGATTGGTGATTTTCTTCTCTGTGTTGATGTTTTTCATGTTCATGGCTGATAGGGTGATTATAGTGTGTTGTGGATCTACGTGGTATAATTTTTGAAGGTGTTTCAAATTTGAGGATGTTATTTTGGGTCCTTACTATGTTGTGGCCGATGTTTAATTTGAATTGAAAATTTATTATGATTTGGACCAACAGTTGTACATGTTTTATATTTTGTTGGGTCAACATGTAGTTGATGTTATTCTTGGTTGTGGATATATATGGTCAATTGTTTATTCATTTTATGCAAGGGGTGTGAAGTGTGTGAGTGCTATGTGTGAATAATGTTCTAATCTTTCAAAGTTAGAAGTTAAGTGTGAAGAAGAGTAGGTAATATTAGGTAATAGTAGGTAATATTGTACAATTATTTATCTTCAATCTTTGCTCCAAACTATTAATTTAGATCTAGGGGCTTGAAATAAAGAGAATGTTCTTACTTAGCAATCTCCCAAAGGTATTCATCAACACAATCTATTTTGTAGACACAGGTTTTGGTGACTGAGACAATTGGATCCTAGGCATCAAAAAGTGCAAAGATCATTTCTGTAATTACTGGTTGAATCCATGATACAAGTTTATTTTTAAGAATACATAAAATTAGATCAAGAAATATAAATTCAATCAAGGACAAAGAATAGAAGAATCAATCATCTATTTGAGCTTATTAATTTCAAACTTGATTACTTGGATACCATTTTAAATTCCTATATACAAACTTGAACAAAATACTTCATTCACAAAATTAAAACTAGCTCTGATTCCTTCTTCAACATTAAAAAAATCAAATTTAATTTTATTAATATCTCAATCACTTAATATATAATATTATAATTATTAATTATTCACTTTATATCTTTATATTATTTTACTTTCATTCAATATTAAACATAATGATGATGTTGGGGATAGGACCTAGTTGAACACCCTAATTTGTTCTTCTCAAAATCATATGTAGCAATTTCAAATCACTCCCAAAAATATTTATAGTGGCTTATTTAACAAGACCTCTACTTTTAAGTAGGTTTCAGATCAACATCATCAAATATGATGCCACATCAACATGTCTTTTTGTTGAGGTGTGTAAAAAGACTTAAAAAAAGATAGACCAATAATTATACATTAAGTTATGTTTTATTTATATATCAATATAAGATTACATAATTATTATTTTTATAATATAAAAAATATTATTTTATTCAGCTATAAATCTCTTAATCAACAACAACAATTCTAAATTCACACCTACTAAAACTATACTACTAAAAATATACGCTTAGAACATATTCAACGACCAACTTGTAGAAAATGTAGTAAAATACCATGTCTAACAGTAGAGCAATAAAGATATTTTGGGAAACCGAACAAACAATATTACGACATTAAGTCACTGGCCAAAAACATTCATCTGGACACAGCTGTTCCACATTCTTCTATGTGAGTTCCTCCCTTTCACGCTGTGATGACGACCACGTTTTAACACGGCCGGTGGCAATTGTTGCCTGTTCACACCACACGAAACCTCAGCTAACTGAGCAACAAAAATAACTTGTATACCTTTCACAAATTATTATGCGATTGAAGAGATTACCTCTCGATTCCAATCACTTCGGAACACAATAAACATAATTGCAGCCGTCTGAACTGCAGTCCCACACAGCATTCCCGTCCAGATGCCCTGCCATATTTCATAAATAGCCTAAGCTAAATCCAGCAGACAAAACGGCTGTGTTTTTTTTTCGAAATGTTTTGTTTTCAGTCGCTTAAACAGGATTTTACAGTTCATAATATTAGATTGGAGTTTGTAGATTTTTATGATATTTACATGATCAAATCTAAAAACTCCAAGAGAAATTATCGTTCTTTTTAACTAATAAGCTTTGATTACAAAATCTAGAAACTCCAAATTAATAATATAGATTTCAGAATTTTATAGCTCACCATTACATCCAAATGAAACAAATAACCGAGAATAGCTCCAAGTGGCACTCCAATTACGAAATATGATATTACATTCACATAAGCAATGATATATTGTTTTCCTGTTCCAATCACCACCCCTAAAAACACAGAGGATTTACTGGCTTAGTTAAACAAAATAAATTGATATACAAGCAAGAAAATATACTAACTCGTTATTAAAGCTTGTGTACCTGAGAGAACTGGCTGCACACTGTTGAGAAGAATCGTGAATGCTAGTAAGAGTGCCAATTTTGAAACAGCTTGCTGGATGGTGGCACTTTGTGTGAATAAAGAAGCAAAACTGTTCCGGAATATAATAAGGACCACGAAAATTACAATCCCTATCACAAGAGAAGTTGTTGCTGAGACAACTGCAGAAAATTTGGCTGCTTTACCGTTTCCAGTTCCAAGCTCATTTGACACCCTCACACTGCATTATATATTCATAAGAAAGAAAAGCTACACTTAGTGGACATACTAATGTCCACTAATTTATTAATGATTGTAGATTTCTATAATTCATATTGATTATTGTTTGAATGTTTTTGGATTTGATTGTGTTAGCATTTTTCATCAACATTTGAGATCACACTCGGTGATCCATCATCAAGAGGAAATAGAGAGCATAAGGAGAAAATGAATAGTTGCAGATCAAGAATTGTAAAAAAGGTGGGAGAGAGGTACGTGAGAGAAGGGGAGCACAAGAACCAAGGCACCAAGATGGACTAAATTGACCACAATGACCAAAGAGCTAGGGGAGCACAAGAACTAAGGCACCGAGATGGACTAAATTGACCACCGCTC
>VDFB02319032.1:0-28352 GCA_007258455.2 Sequoia sempervirens
GTCTTCGCTTTAGTGGACATTCAAATCTAGGCCTCTGATTGCTCTTGGAGATTGATAAAAGTGGCCTTTTGAGCTTCCCAATCAGCATCCACTGGTAAAACGAGGGTCCAAATTTGTCGGTATGCCTACTCGAGATCAAAAATCTCCTTGAAAGAGAGAACACGCCAATTGGAAGATATGGCATCCAGGTGATAATACAGCTGAAAAAGAGGATGGATTTCATGCTCAAAATCATCCATTGTGGGTACAGTACTCTAGCTTGGGAGTTCAGTAGTAGTTTGAATTTTACGTCAGATTGCCTCATTGATTTGCTCCATTGTTAGTGCATCTCTGTCTGGGGAGAGTAGGGGAGGCAACCCGAAACCAACCAGGACGACAAAATACTTTTTGATCTCTGAGACTCTTTTGCTCAATATCACCTGATGATTCCTCAATTTTTCAGCAACCAAGTGGCAATTGATAATTTCATTGGCTTTGATGGAGGAAACCCTATGATTAGGAATTCCCGCTCTTTTAAGGACCTGATTAGTGGCCACAGTTAATTTTGAAATAAAACTTTGGGAGTCTGCCACTCAAGGTGAACATATCTACATAAAATGGTCTGCCATCAGGCCAACTTTGGCACTTAGTTGTTCTACATCCCTCAGAAACTATAGGGCAAGTCCCAATATACACACACTAGCCACTATCTGTTCCCATTACATAACCACTAATCTTCTTATTATAGGCAAAGATCTGAACATTCTTGCAACAATCAACTCTTGGTTCCAATGGGCCTCTCTTATTTTGGTATCTTCTTTTATCTAACCCTTCTCTCAGAGAGCATTTGCCAATTTGCAGCTAAGTCTTCCAACTTCTTGTCTTGATTCTTCCACTTCAATCTGAACTCTCTACATATCATTGTCAATTTGGGATCCGACATCAACTAAATCATTCTTTAATTTTTCATTTTTAGTGTGAAGCTGAACCTATTCATTTCAGGTGTCTGCAAGCAACCTGGAAATATCTCCATGTTGGCTCTCAATTTTTTTTATGCGGCTCATTTCATCATGTTTTGCTCAGGCCTTGTTCTGCAACCTACTCACTATTCCTTTCACATTTTCTAGCTCAGCCTCACGCTATCTTAATTTACTATCTAGTCATTCATAATCAAGATATACTACTCTTTGCGTGGCTTTAGCTAGGACCATCTTATCGCACGAGTGAGTTTCATTTAGATCTATACCCACCACATGAATGTTATAGTCCTCTAGTTGCATTTTTCCTTTGGGCTTGGAAACTAGAGGCCTCATTGTAGTGATAAGCAGATAATTTTTCTCTTCATTAAAAAGGGCTTCAATTCTTTTGGCTGCAAGCCTTTCGACACTCTTTGACAACATTTTCAACTTTCTATCCTTTCGGTTCTGTTTAGTGGTGTCGAAATGCCCCTATGAGTCTAAGGGATATCAACACTCTGAGCTGCAATGGGAGCACCAGGGGTAGTTTGAACATGGTGACAGTGGGGGAAACCTCGGATGCATGTGAATGAGGAGATTGAATGGCAACGTGATCATAGAAAATAGTGGAACACCAAAAGGAGCAGGTGAAGAAATAACAGGGGTAGAAATAGAAAAAGGATGATATAAGGCGGCCTTACCTGAAGTAGTTGGATCGAGGGTAGTGGGAAAAGCCGTAATTTTGGAAATCATATCAGGGTTTCCAGATGAAACAACTATTGGTGTAATAGCAGCCACAACAGATGACATTATCCTGCTGTGTGAAAAACTTTCAGCCAGTTTATTTTCAATGGTAGGGGTTGTATTTACCACTATTAATTTAGGAGCTGAAAATGGGGCATTATCCCCCAGAGGAAGGTGTTGGGGTTGAACCAGAGATGCAGAAATAGGAAGAAGAGGGGGAGTAAAACTAACCTAAACTAGATCCGAATGATACCTTCTGCAAAACAGATTCCACTTCCTCCTCCCACTGGATCAACGTACCAAAGGCACTTGACTCATTATTAGAAATTAGGAGGATCAAGGAGATGAGAAACAAGCACAAGTGAACAAAGCATAAAATGTATTAGTTGACCCAATTTTAGTGAGTACAATACCTTGCTTATATAGGCAAGGATGAGGCAATCCACCTATGAGGTGAATTGACAAGTGTTCTATAAGGTGTCACAAAGGAGTAGACAAGTGTCTGATAGGTGGAACACTTGGAGTGTGCAAACCAACAACCTCCATGACTAAGTCATCAACCTTGTGTGCCAAGTGTTGAGTGACCTACCTCCATGACCAAGTCATCAACCTTGTGTGCCAAGTGTTGAGTGACATTTGAGGTGAGGTGAAAATGTTTCCAACCTCAAAGAGGTAGCTCATAAGGTTTACAAAATAACTTGGTAACCTCTGGAGGTCTTAATGGTTGCACATTTAGTTAGACAAGAAGTTGTCTAACCTCATATTGACCTAAGTGAGCTTAACTATAGTGTAAATAGTAATTTTACACTAACACCCCCCCTTAAGTGATACTTAGGGAGTAAGCAAAACACTAAAAATATGAGTCTCGACAACAAGGCTTGATAAGGTACTCATTTACAATGTAATCTCTCATGAAATGGAGAAAAGTAGAAAACCCTGTGGGAAAAAACTACCCCCCAAAAGAGAGAAAAGATGCATGAAAATTATACACATGAAGAAGTACTACTTCTTTCACTAAGTACAATATATGATTTCCTCCATAAGAGAGAAAATGATAGAAGGTCTATAAGACCCCCCCATAATACATGCCCTACTACATTAAAGTTGGATAGTTGACAGAGAATGCAGATGTAGATCCAAGAACGTGTCACAATGTTCCTTCCTTTGGGAAGAAATGAAACCAACTAAAGATGCAGGATATCTTCCCATGTGAGAAGATGTATGTATGATCTTGAATGGAGTTGAAGCTCATCCAAGAATGATGATGAAGGTGCCCATGATGTCTTCGAAGTGTGCTCCTGTGTTCCCATGTCGATGCCGAAGGATTTCATAATCAAATTAGGTGCATGCCTAATAGATGAAGATGATGAAAATCTAGAACCATGTGAAGATAGATGTAGAGCATGAATATCCAAAGAGACCAATGGTGATGCAGCTTCATTGAAATTGTCATCAAATAGAAGAATGATGTCCTCTATGTGTGCTTCCAAGTCAACAATACGAGACTCTACAAATAGACAAGAAATGTCAAGTAGGATTGTGTCCCAATCAACAATGCTAGGAAGACTAATATCTTGTTGCAAAGAAGTGCTAGAAGTTCTCGAAGAAATGACTCTGAAATCTAATGAAGCAACAAGAGGAGGTGGGATGAAGACTTCCACTATGTCAACATGACATTCTTCATGATGTGGGATATCATTTGTGATCATTGCAAGATCATGTGGGAATGGAGAAACATTTGAGTCTCCATACATCTCCCAAAATTTGATCCATAAAGCATGTGGACCCACAATATCCATAAAGACAATCAAAGTGTCATGTGGTATATGTAAGCTGATTAATCCAACAATATGATCATTTTTATTGACCCATTTATCTTTCTGAAATTGATCAGCAGGTTCAGGGATAAGTACATACAAATGGAGCAGAAGATTGTGATACCTAAGATGTTTTAGGATGCCTTCACGCCAAGACTTATAGTTTCCCTTGTTTAACTTAATTACAGAAGAATGAGTTTTATATCCCATGATTAGAAGTAGGTTAATTCCCGAAGACAATAGAAAATCAATAGATTAATAACCCCCCCTCAGATTAGATAACCCCTCTTTTGGCACTTTATTAGTTAGTGTGTTTTACAAATGTCACATTCATTGCAAAAGAATAGTACTCTTTTACAAATTTTTAACTATGACAAGAAAAATTCTAACTCCCCTCCCTTACAAGCTTTAAATGAGCTAGGTAAATAACCACACCAATAATTGCTTAATACAGACATTGATCACCATTTTAACATAAAATATGAATTTTAACATAAAATATGATATTAAAAATCAAATACGAAATGGCTTCCCTCAATCAATCCTCTTTCACTTAATTATAGCTCCTTTAGCTAACAATCTTCATTAGAAATCACTGTTGCAATCAAACCATGAAATCACCAATATTTTTGCTATTGTAGTACACCTTTAAACTAGCAACAAAATTGTCTTTTTGGTATCTTTCAATCCTTCTTCTGCTCTCGAGCTCCCTTAACATGGACTTCACTAGCTCACTGTCTTCCAAAATGTGGAGCTCACTACCTCCCAAAAACATGGGCTTCTATGCAAATAGAAATATATAATAATGGAGTCTTTAAATCCTCTCATCAATCACGAAAAATCTTCCCATCTCACATTTAAAAGCTCCCAAAACAATCTTCCCAAATGAAAAGGCTTGAATATATATTTTTTGAATGAGTAAAAACACTATGGTTTTCCAAAACCACAAGCAAACCACTTCCTTGAAAAACCCATGCCCCATTTGGAGAAATAGTCATGAAATAATAAAATTAATCGATGTTCATATGGCCTTCACATGGGAACCTAAACCATGGCCAATAAAATTTGGTCAATTCTAGCATATTCATTGATCTTTGACAGCCCCGACGGCTCCAAATATGAACATGCATCAACATGCAAATCTGGCGGCCAGATATGTAAATGCATGCGAAGTATGCAAATTAAGAAAATGCTAGAACATGCATGCAAAGTGGTTCCCACCTAGAAATGGATGCCCCAAAGGGAATATTTGAGTTTGAATTCTTTGGAAACATTTATCTCAGCGTATTTCCTCCCAAAATTGTATTTACATATCACCACAAAGGAAAATCACATTATACAAAATTAAAATATTTATTTTCCACAAACTTTAGGCCTTATTGAAAACAACAAAAATAAAAAATCATTTTTTTTGTGATGCAAGATTGCTAGTACCCCTAGATGCTCCTCCACCAAAAACATTCCTCCTTTTCTTGAGCAGATGATAGCTCATGTATCAGATTTTGTTCCTAGAGTGCATGGTTTCTTGTGCCCCTTAATTGCTCCTAGATACATCTGAATTGAGCCCTACTTGCGTTCAACCTGCTTAAATATATTGCCACAAACATGTTTGTTTGAGGCCTTGGTTTTGCACTTTATGTAGTTGAGTTTGATGAATACTGCCTTGTTGTTTATGTGCTTGAGGTTTACTTGATAGTTTTCTGAAAATTTTGGTATGTGTCACTAGTAACATAAAGTTCGAGGTCTCAAGAAATTTTTCTAGCAGCTTGTCTATGAGTAGTAGATACTAGCTCATTCTTTCTTGAGTAATATTTGAAGGGGATTTTGTAACAAAATATTTTTTCCTTGATGTACAAGTCTTTTGAAAACACATACATGACTCTTTTACCGGGATTTGTAATACAATTTCTTCGCTTTGTTGTATATACTTTTGTAATAGAACTTTTTTGCTTTGGTGTACATGATTTTCCAACTGAATGTCCTTGTTTTGCTATAATTGATCAAGAAAAATAGAGCAAAATTTGATAATTGATTGTGTTATATTTATTTGATGTGCCATTCTCACAAACTACATTCAATATGTTAGATATTGTTAAATGATAAAAGGAGCATGACCATTGTTACTCCAATACCAAAACTTTAAGTTGTAGGGAAATCTAAAAGCCAAAATGTCTATAGGAAGGCATGGAAATTTAGAGCTTACTTACCCAAAAAGATAAAAGAAAAATGATTTAAGAATAATAGTAAGTAGTAGAAATAAATAACAATTTAAAATAATTGCATCAATAAATGAGAAAAATCACGAAACCACCAACTCTACAAAAGACTCGTAGAAAATAAATTAATCAGTAAGTACCAAACTAAACAAACTAAACAGCCCATAGGAGCTTACTCTTAATGACTCTATTTTCAAAAAAAAATAAAAAAAATTGAATATACCTGGATTTCAGGTTATTCTCACCTGAAGAGGACTAAGTGTTCAGCCTCATGAATTATATGAATAAATCTGGAATCTCGTATTAAACCTTATGTATTGGGTGCAAGATACACCGTAGATTATACAATAAATCTTAACGCCTAAATAATGTAGGAACCTGGCGCATGTTTGTCAGACTCTATGAATAGAGCTGCAAACCAAATACTTATTTATCTACTCAAGTACTTTAGCATTTTGTGTCACACTTTTCAAAGTGGAAGCCGAGCCAAGAACCCAGTTGACCACGACTGTCCATTTGCATAAATTTATCCATATTCAACTAGGTTAGGATTTCTCTCTTTTTGAAATGAAATCCTATCATACAATGCAAATCTTTACAATGTAAAATTACCCAACTATAACTGCAAGCTCATAATAAGGACTACAATGAACAAAATTTTTGGTGAATCGCAGCTGGTAAAGAACAACAATAAGATTGGCACAGAATATTTACACAAATAATAACATTTTATTAATCAAGCGGTCCAAAAGCCTTCCAAGTTCCAAAATGAAGGTTCTTCAGAATTATCTAGTTCTCCTTCAGGTTCATAATTTCTGTTGTGCACTCTTTCATCTTCACCGTTTTCGGTATTTTCCTTTTGAAGTTCATGGTTTTCACTACTGCCTTCTTTTTCGGGTTCGTGGTTTCCAATGCAACCATATTCAGAACGGCTACACATGATCAAATTCCCAACTTCAGGGAGATCAGGCATGGAGCTCTCAGCTTGAAAAGCCCGCTGGCAAACCTGGTTCTCAAGCATCTCAGATTCACCTGCGGACCATGATGGATACGTTGTATAGCAATCCAATGGTGTACTGAACAAATAATTATGTGTGTCCTGCGTCCTGATCAAATTCCCAACTTCAGGGAGATCTGGCATGGAGCTCTCAGCTTGAACAGTCCCTTGGAAAAACTGGTTCTCGAGCATCTCAGATTCACCTGCAGACCATGATGGATACGTTGTATAGTAATCCAATGGTGCATTGAAGAAATAATTATGTGTGTCCTGCATCCAAAACAGTTCAAGCACAAAAAACCAATTACAATAAATCTATCTTTGAAGAAGAGTTGTAAATGCAAAAGATTGAAATAAGTTCTTTTGGGAGAAATACAAGAAACCGGTGAATTTTGACGCTTGATTTTGAATAATGTTTGTGAACACGTCTTCAAATGTAAAAATGATGCAATTCTCTGAACTTTCTATAGTTGAACCAAACGAATTAAAATATTAAGATATTGTGGATGGTGGATAGTCTTTGATAATTGATTCATATAATGTTCCTATTAAGCGGTGAAAAGCTGTGCGAAAGGGTGGATGAATGTTCCTCTTACACGGTAAGAACTCTCAGTGGTAAAGTGTAAATGACTGGTCTTCTTAAGTGATAAAGAACTGTGGGAAAGGGTGAATGACATATTCCTCTTTATGCTTAAAAACCCTGTGTGAGAAAGGTAACGAACCTTGGTTTAAGATGTATGTACTCTTAAACCTAGATGATGAAATGTAACAGCGCGCTTCATAGAAAAGCACTGCAAAATGCTGATTGAAGAACCTAAAAGACCAGCTTGAACGAAATCAAAGCAAAATCAATTATTTATTCTTTCTAACAGAAGTTTTACCTGAGGTGTAACTGCAGTGTAACTGCACAAGGCGTTTGCCCTTCTTGAGGATAATTGATGCTGACCTGGCGAACTCTTATCAAGAAGAGAATTGATTCCATGAGATCTTTGTCTTTTTAGCGTGGCTAATCTTAGCTAGTTTTTTAGTTTTAAAGTAGTTTTTCTTCCAAACTTTATTTTATTCCAGCTTTCTTCCAATAAAACATGCATTGCATGCTTAGCTTAGGAAAAAAACCTCGGCAATTTTTTGTTTTTAAAATGCTTTCCTTTGTGGGCAGCGGACTGTCTTTTAGAAGCTGCATCTTATCTCTATTTATCTTCACTATTCTGTATTCTTTGATAGCTGCAATAAACAAACAAACTCTATTTTTTGAAACAGAGCATGCTACAATAAGAGAAAAGTTATGATTTCAAATCAGAACAGAATTCTATATATGATTAATTTAGTTTTTCAATGATCGTTGGTATTCAATTGCAGCTATAAGTAATTACTGTGTTGCATTTGTTTTTTATTTGAGTTTATCAGCTAGCTGTGAGAAACAGGGGATTCAATTTTGAATCTACAATTGGTATCAGAGTAGGTTTTTTGTTCTGGGTTTAAGATCTAATTGTTTGAATTTCGCCAAAGATTATCATGTCAAATTCTAATAGCTTGCCCATTCCAGAATTTGATGGAAATGAGTATGATCATTGGTGTATAAAAATGATGACTTTTTAATAGGAAAAGATTTGTGGGAGAGTGTTGAATCAGGTTACTAGGAGCCAGCTGATTGGAATGCCCTCCCAGTCAATGAAAGAACAGCAAGGAAGGAAGCTAAGAAGAAGAATTTTCAAGCATTGTTTCATATTCAAATAGCTCTAGACAAGAGTTTATTTCCAAGAATTGCAGATGCCTGGAAGACTCTAAAAGAAGCTTACCAAGGCAGTGATCAGGTCCAAGTTGTTAAGTTACAGACATTGAAGAGAGAATTTGACAATTTAAAGATGCAAGAAGCAGAAAGTGTGAGTGAGTATTGTGTCAGAGTAAAAGATGTGGTCAATAAGATGGCTACACTTGGAGAAACTGTGAACACAGAAGTTCTGATAAAAAAGGTGTTGAGATCTCTCACACCAAGATGGAATCATGTCGCCATAATAATGGAAGAAAGTAAGGATTTGATAACCCTTCAATTCGATCACCTTGTTAGATCTTTGATCTCACATGAAGAAAGATTAAAAGATTATTTTGGAGAAAGTGTTGAGAAAGCATTTTCCTCCAAAGTACAAATCACAAAGAATGATGATGGCAGCAGTAGTAGCAAAAGCAATCAAAGCCAAGGTAAAGGTCAAAATTGGAATAATTCAAGAGGTAGAGGTAGAGGTTTTTCAAGAGGAAGAGGTGGTTCAAGAGGCAGAGGTAGAGGAAGATTTGATAAAAGGAATGTTCAATGTTACCATTGTAATAGGTATGGACATTTTGAAAGAGAATGCAGATTAAAAGAAGGTAAAAAATGTTAATTATGTTCAAGAAAGTTATGAAAATCGTCTAGATAATTTATTCTTATCTTATTCTAAAAGTTAAAATACTAGTAAGGATGTTTAGTACCTAGATTTTGGATGCTCTAACCATATGTTAGGAAATGGGAAGTTTTTTTCAACAAAGGATGAAAGTTTCAGGTCAAAGATTCAGCTCGGTGATGATAAATCATTGGTGGTTGCTGCAAAAGGTGCTATGGAGGTCCACACAAAAGAAGGTATGAAGAGTGTTAAAGATATTTATTACACTCCTGAGTTAAAACCTAATTTGTTAAGTGTTGGAAAATTATGTGAGAAGAATTATAGAGTTGTCTTTGAAAATAAGAAATGTACAATTTCTGATAAGAGTCAGGGAAACAGAGTAGTCATAGTTGTTCCTATGACGAAAAATAGGATGTTCCCATTGAGATTTGGTGAACATAACAACAGCCTTGCCAATATGGGGGTAAAAGCACAAAGCTGTGTCACACTTTCGGCCAAATAAATAGTTCCGAGCAAAATATTTTCCGCCGGAAAGGTTTCACCCGACTAGGTTTCAACCAAAACCATGTGGCATATTACGTGGCACATAGGTTTCGGTCGAATAGGTTTCGCCCTAATCTAAAAAAATCAAAATTTTCCTTTTTCTGCTTTAAAACTGCCTTAGAAATTGGATTTTTTAATCTGCGGGGTTTCTATAGAAAGGGTTTCTACCGAAACTGTCTATGTGGCATCCTAGTTGGCAGCCAATTCAACTTTTTTCAGAATTTTCTGAAACTTTCAACTTTAGCTAAGTATTTCTTTAGTTAGAATGATTTTTTTGAAAAAAAAAAACCCTTTATAGAGCTCGGAGTGGAGAATCCAAATATATAATTTTTAAATTATTTTTATTAGTTTTAATATATTTTATTTTTAAAATAATGCAAGTAGGTTTTCAAAATGAAAAAAAAGTTGATTACAAATTAAAAAAAGATAGTAAAACTTATTAAAAAAATTTAAATCTTATATGGGGCACAAGAGGAGAGAGTCTTCTTCAAAAGGGTATAATTTTTTTTTGAAAATGATTTAAAATTTTAAAATAGTTGTCGGCCCGTGAAAACTGTCAAATTCTGACATGTTTGACTTTAAAACGTTATTACAAGAAAAATATATATCAAAATTTGATTTTTCTTTTTCCATGCAAAAGATATTGAAGTTACCTATTTGGAAAAAAAAACATTAGGGAGAAATGAAGTTTTTTTCAATTTTTTTCTTGATGGCCCGTGAAGTCACTCTTTTCGGAAAATTTCAGCATTCCAAAATTTGTCCTTAAATTGATAAAAACATAATGAAAATATTTTTTTTTAAATTTTAAAAATTACAACAATAAACTTCATCAAAATTTCTACATTTCATTAGTTTACACCATTTTGAAATTCAAAACATAAAGACCACTTTTATGTGGTCGAAGTTTAGAATTTTTTTTGCTGTTGGCTGATTCCTCTATAAAGTGTGACACAGGTTTGTGTTTTTACCCATGGCATTTGAGGATACAAGTTGGCTATGGCATCTAAGGTATGGCCATTTAAATTTTCACAGTTTGAAGCTTTTGACCTCACAAGTGTTAGTTTCTGGTTTGCCCAAGGTTGAAGAGCACAAGGAGGTTTGTGAAGGATGTGCTATAAGGGAAAAGTTTCAAAAAGGCACTGCATGGAGGGCCTATTACCCCCTTCAAATTATTCATTTAGATATCTGTGGACCTACGCAAACAAAGAGTTTGGGTAAGTTATCATATTGATGATTGCTCACGAAAAATGTTGGGTGTATTTTTTGAAGGCTAAGCATGAAGCCCTTGATACATTCAAGAGGTTTAAAGCACTTGTGGAAAATGAGAAAGGGTACAAAATCAAATGTTTAAGGACTGATCGTGGAGGAGAATTTTGTTCAAGAGCCTTTCAAGATTATTGTGATATGAATGGCATCAAGAGGCAGCTCACCACTCCATACACACCTCAACAGAATGGGGTAGCTGAAAGGAAAAACCGTACTGTGGTAGAAATGGCAAGGAGCATGTTACAAACTAAGGGATTGAGTAACTCTTATTGGGGAGATGCAGTTGCTATAGCAGTGTATATTCTCAATCAAAGTCCCACCAGTGCACTTGAGAAGATGACTCCTTATGAAGCATGGTATGAGAAAAGGCCTAATGTTAATCATTTCAGAGTTTTTGGTTGTTTAGCTTATGTTCATGTACCTGATCATAATAGACAAAAGTTAGATGCAAAAAGTGAGTCATGTATTTTTGTTGGGTATAGTAAGGAAAGCAAAGCTTACAGGTTATATAATCCTCTCACTAATAAGCTTATTGTTTCAAGAGATGTGATTTTTGATGAAGGGGGAGTTTATAGTCATCAAAAAGCCCAAATGGAGAAGTCAAAATATGTTTTGAATGATGATATTGATCATGAGTAGCCCACTAATTTTGTTGTTCCAATTGCTATAAATCCACCAAGCAGCCCCTCATCTAATTCTTCAAGTCCATCTTCAACTCCAAGTTCTAGAAGGAAAGTAAAAAGTTTGAGTGATATTTATCAAAGGAGTGCCAATCAAGCACATGAAGAAAATCCAATAGGTGAGACAGTTAATTTTGCTTTATTTACCAAGGCTGATTTTGAACCATCATGTTTTGAAGAAGCATATACTAATGAGGTTTGGATGCAAGCAATGCAAGAAGAGATGGATTCCATTCATAGGAATGATACTTGGGAGCTTACAGAACTTCCACATGACAAGAAGAAGATTGGCACCAAATGGATCTACAAGACTAAGCATAACAGTGATGGAAGTGTTGAAAGGCATAAGGCAAGATTAGTTGCTAAAGGCTTCACACAAAAGTATGGGATTGATTATGAAGAGACTTTTGCACCAGTTGCAAGACAAGAGACCATTAGAATGCCGATTTCATTAGCAGCTCAAAAGAATTGGAGCATACATCATATGGATGTGAAGAGTGCCTTCTTGAATGGGTACTTAGAAGAGGAAGTATATGTGGAACAACCACAAGGTTTTCAAGTGGAAGGAAAAGAGAATCATGTCTACAAATTGAAGAATGCTTTGTATAGCCTCAAACAAGCACCAAGGGCATGGTATGCAAGAATTGATGGATACTTTCAGGAGAATGGCTTCAAGAGAAGTAAGAGTGAACCTACCCTTTACTACAAACAATAAGGTAATGATATTCTTATTATAAGTTTGTATGTTGATGATTTGTTGTATATGGGTAGCAGTTCTAAGATGAGAGATGAGTTCAAAATTGCTATGATGAAATAATTTGAAATGAAAGATCTTGGTCTCATGAAATATTTTTTAGGAATGGAGGTTTATCAATGTAAAAATGAAATTTTCATTTGCCAAACCAAATATGCAAAAGATATGTTGAAGAAGTTTGACATGGTTGATTGTAAACCATACTCCACTCCAAGTGCTCATGGAGTTGTGTTGAGTAGGAATGATGGTGCTGAATTAGTTGATGAGACTGCTTACAGAAGTATTATTGGGAGTTTGATGTTTCTAACCCACACAAGGCCTGATATCGCATATTCAGTCTCACTTGTTTCAAGGTATATGACAAATCTGTCAGAAATACATATGAAGGCAGCTAAAAGAATTTTGAGGTATGTGAAAGGCACTCTATATTTTGGTATTCATTACTACTCTTCTAAAAGGTTCAATCTTGTTGGCTTTAGTGATTCAGATTGGGGAGGTAGTATGGATGATCGTAAGTCTATATCTAGAAATTGTTTCTCTTTTGGTTCTGGTTTGATTACTTGGAGTTCCAAGAAACAAAGCATGGTTGCACTCTCATCCACAGAAGCAGAGTATGTTGCAGTTACTTCAGTAGGTACACAAGCTCTTTGGCTTAGAAAAGTTTTAGAAGAAATTGGAGAGAAGCAAATTCAGCCTACAGTGATTTATTGTGACAATATAAGTGCCATCAAGTTAGCAAAGAATCTGGTTCATCACAGTAGAACAAAGCATTTTGATTTGAAGTATCACTTCATCCGTGATTTAGTACAAAAAAAGGAAGTTGAATTGAAACACATCAGCACTCAGGATCAGTTAGCAGACATCTCCACCAAAGCAGTTGCAAGAGATTAGTTTATGTTACTTTGAGATCAGATTGTGAGCCCTCTTAGCATCAAGGGGGAGTATGTGGATAATTGATGTTGACCTGGCGGACTCTTATCAAGAAGAGAATTGATTCGATGAGATCTTTTTCTTTTTAGCATCGCTAATCTTAGCTATTTTTTTAGTTTTAAAGTAGTCTTTCTTCCAAACTCTGTTTATTCCTACTTTCTTCCAATAAAACATGCATTGCATGCTTAGCTTAGGAAAAAAACCTCGGCAGTTTTTTGTTTTTAAAATGCTTTCCTTTGTGGGCAGTGGACTGTCTTTTAGAAGCTGCATCTTATCTCTATTTATCTTCAATATTCTGTATTCTTTGATAGCTGCAATAAACAAATAAACTCTATTTTTTGAAACAGAGCATGATGCAATAAGAGAAAAGTTATGTTTTCAAATCAGAACAGAATTCTATATATGATTAATTTAGTTTTTCAATGATCATTGGTATTCAATTGTAGTTGTAAGTAATTACTATGTTTCATTTAGTTTTTTATTTGAGTTTATCAGCTGGCTGTGAGAAACAGCGGATACAATTTTGAATCTACACTTCTTTGACTACATCAAGGAAAGCATGTGTGTTTCCTGAACTTGATTGAATGGGAGGAGCACATCCATTGGTTGTAACCGGATCCCCTTTGCTAATCGAAGTCGCAACATCCTCTTGATGTACCTGTGGATCACTTTTTCCACATTGCTTAGTGTGTTGTTGATAGAATACTCTTGATACAACAAACTCACCTTCTCTTTCATCCTCCTTAGTACCAAGATGGTACTGATGCATAACCCAATTAGTTTTCCCGGCTTTTGAACCATTTGCACAAGTATACAAAACCATGAACTTCTTGCATCCCTTTTGTTTCCCATTTTCAAATATAGGCTTTGTTTTGCCTGTCTTGCACCAACGTACTTCTCCTCCAGTATAAACATCACTTGATATTTTTTGACACTTGCGACGTCCTGTTGTATAAGCCTTGCTCGGTTTATGGAAAACATGAAGAACACTACCATCTTGTTTAGTTCCTATCAAAAACCTTAAAATAAGCCAAATACATATATAAAACATAGAAATGATAGTTATCAAAGGTAGCCACCAATTACCTGGCAAATTTTCAGGATGTGTAGAGCAAATTCCACTCTCATTTTTCAATGTCAAAATAAACTCTTCTATAAAGAGATGGGGCTTTGCATTATCAATTCCAATTTTTTCTGCTAAATGTCTCAAAATTTCTTCATTTGAAGAGTTGAATTTTACACCTGCAGGTAGCCTAGGCCAATCTTGCGAAACCTGGAAACAACATATTATCTTATGTACACAGTTCAGCTCTCAAGTACAAAGCTTTGTAGCTATTTATGAATAGATTGGATTCTAAAGAATCCTAATTTCTGACAACAGATGCCTACATTATCAATAATCTTGCGTCAGCTGATGTCAAATATACATGAATACCAACACTTTTGCATTTCTAGCCTAGATGTTTTTGGTTTCTCAACCATAAAAAGAATTGTTAGCTACCTTTCAATGAGAATTCAAGATAAGCAAAATTCAGGAAACAAAATTCTCATTGAGAAGATTGAAAGCCGATCAAATTTAACAAAAGGTAGACATCCTATCACCTTATATAAAATGAGAGTATTCAATTCTTATCAATGTAGCAGTAAAATTTGATATCAAATTGTGGAGTTAAATGGAATAAGCTCAATTAGGACAAGTATTGCAAGGCTTCCAAAATAGAGCCTTGTGCCCAAATCGGAATTGCATAAGAAATAATATAGCTTTAAAATTGAACAAAATACTGCATCAAGATTTTTGGGTATTGAAAATTTGAGTAAAATACATCATCCAACCTGCCTAACAAACGAACCATAAGAATGCTTGGAAATAGAACCAGCCACTTTCTCAATTTCCTAAAGCAACCAGAATTTAAAACCTTGCACAACTGTCAGTGCTCTGAAGACATATGCAAATCTTCTAACAGGCTAGTTACTGTCCATTGAGGTCCAATGTGGCCTCAGCATAAAAGGTATTGACTAAGGACATGCACAGAAGCATAAAAGGAAAAGGTCCCATAAAATATTGCCATGTAATTCAATGGAATGGATTATGCCACTAGAACTTACATAAGGTTACTTCTTAGAGAAGAAATTTTGGTGTCAATTTTTTTGACAAAGCGAAAACTCATGAAAATTACCCCTAATGTTTTCTCAGCAGGTACTATTTGGACAGCTACTGAGATGTTGCAAACTACTCAATAGTGTTGACTGTGGATGTTGGAGAAACAAAAATATTGTCACAGAGAATTGCAATTAGAAAGTAGATTGAGGGCATACATGATTATTGTCGATTTTATAGTTGTAGTTGGGGCAATCAATGGAGGCATCACTCTTCCAATTCTGTCCTCTTGCATTTTTTACTTTCGTCGCAAGTTCATGACCATCAAGAATATATGGTGCTCTGCATTGCCATTTGAGGAAACAGAACGTTAGCTCTCTTCTCATGTATCTGAGTATTCTATGAACAAATAACTTATAGTGCAAGTTTTATGCAAAGTCCTCAACCCATGATAATGGTTAAATTCAATTAAATGAAGGTTGAAATCGGTGAATTATTTTACAATGAAAAAGGAAAGAAAGGGACACATTTTGAGATATATTTTGACATTTTTAGTTCTTTTGTTTTTAAAGATATAACTCTTTTCAATTAGCTTGATTCCAATATATGTTTGTAATCCTCAATTAACCATTAAAGAATCGGAAGTAGTAGCTACCGCAGAAGCATTTGGATGAAGTAGTTAAGTTATGATTACAAAAGATGGGAAAAATACCTACAAAAGTGCACATGTTATGTTTACATACTGGTGCAGTGAAACTGGCAATCGAAACAGGAACGGTGTGGTTTTGACAGAAACAGTTAACCGTTTTCCCACAACAATTCAAAAATTATCTCCAATAGCTAATCTCTCGACACTTTAGGGAAAGTTTGAAGCTAAGAGACCTAAAATTTGTGTATTTCAGTATACTACAACACAAGCGATATACAAGACTATAGTTTGTTTGTAAGCTCATGCCCCTCTAAAATCGGTCTTTAATTATCCCTGTATCATGGAGCAAGGTAGATGCAAAATTTCCAACAATATTCCAGCAAACTAAGCCATAATGCATAAAAATCTAACACTACGCATGCAAATAACATTTGCTTGATACTTGATAGTGAGCATTAAGAGCATAATATTAAGGTTAAGGTGTTGTTGTTTCAGTGGTCACCCAGATTCAAACCATCACTGGGTCAATGGTCTTGGAGGTATTGTGCCTCTGATAGCCCTCCGCACATACACGTTTATCTGTTGAGGACGGAAACCCTGTTTGTAGTCCTACCACCTAGGCCCAGTTAATACCCAAATTGAAGTAGAGGTTGTGATCAAACCCTCAATTTACCGATTTAAAAAAAAAAAACCAAAAACTTGATAGCCGGACATGTTTAGCCAATTAAAACAATATTCCACCTGCTACTTATTAGTGAAACAACATGTGCAGACACGTACTATATCACTATTGAAAAGCAGAAGCAGAACTATGGTTTTCATAAACAAGTGAGAAATAGAATATCATTTTCTACTTTCAAATATTTCAAACAAAAACACATATAATATCTTGGGTTCATACACGGCATTGCAAAAATAATGAGTAAGATGATCGATGAGTTACACTCTGCAACTGTTAAACTCGTACATACCAACAAAAGATTTAAAATCATTAAAGTGAAGCATTAGCCTAACTCTAACAAATACCCACACCTCAAACCCAGAAGAGTCTTAGCGAACTTAAAAAATATAAGTAGTCCACCCTAACATACAAGTACTTCAGCTGCTTCCATAAAAGACATGCAACCCTGCTTTTTGTTTTGTGACAGCATTCATGGCCCATGTCGACTGTTTTTTGTATGATCAAAGGAAATGATTTTTTTATCTTAAAGTTTGAGGACTTACTTATTTCCATCCCCTTCCAATGTTATGAATCATTGGCCATACCTATGTTTAGTTGCTCTTTATGAATGATGTCCTCCTCACACTTTATCAATTCCAGCTTCCAAGTATTGGGTTATATGTGAAAGGCAAGGAACTGGACAGACGACGTTAGGGAATCTAACTCGAGCAACATAAAATTGGCAGCATCATAATAACCTAGCTGTCCCATGAGTGCTAATGCATCATTCTCAGCGAGTGCTGTTGAGAGAATTTATGGGCCTTTTTGACAAATCTAATTCAATACAATTTTCAATTATTTTGATCTCTCTCTATTAAAAGTGGCTGGGGATAACAGTAACGTTAAAAGGAATCGAAATTTCTCAGAAAAATATTTAACTAATTGATAATTGTCCCTCGGATAACTTGAAATCCTCACCTTCAAAGTTAGAGAGGCCAATTTTATCAGAGGGAAGCTTGTGTAGGTGCTGCAGAGAGGCTAGAGGTTTCCCACAGATGTGGATGTTAAAGAAAATTATAAATTTCTATATCTACCTGTCAAATGGCAGAACTTTGTTGGGATATAAGACTGCGGCTGTTTAACTCCATTTTCTGCTTAAATTTAAGCAGTCCGAGTGTTCCCATGCATAAATTTTATTTTTCAGAAAGGATAATTTGGAATCATTTCCTATTTTAATGGAACAGCTACTTTTTAGGAATTGAAAATAAGCTGTGGGAAAAAATGGGCGCTGGAAATAAGCAGCAACTGCATTGTTAAAAATTCACGTGGCTCCACAAATTTCTTTCCCTCTTTTTTAAGATTTGCTTTGATTTTTCATTGTCTATTTTTTTTTTGTATAAATTATTATTAATACTGTTAATACAAATTTAAGCTGGCTGCTAATAAAAACAGAAAAATTAAGCATTCATGGAACCACATGGGGACCTGCCCTAACAGTTGTATCTACATTGTACATGATGAGAAGACTTAATTTTCTGATAAAGCTATTTTCATGCAAACTGCTCTTACAAGTTTTCAAAAATGGTCTCAGGTTATCCTTGAGCAGTATAATCCTGTTCAAGATTTGATTTTTCAGAAAATTTTGTTTCAAAATAAAATCGTCTATATTTTATGTGTCTTTTCTAAAAAGGATTTGCATAAATTGTAAAAAGATACTAATACAGTTTCTACCATGGCTATTTAGAAGTGCAGCTGTTATTAATCTAATTTAGATTATATATATATATTTATAAATATTGTGAATAAGTTCAGAAAGAATACTAGCACATAGTCTATATTATAATTATTAGAGGTGCATTTTTTTAAATCAATGTGCAAGGTATATGAATAAAAGGACGACATTTGAATAAGACTGTATCAATTTTAAATAAGCATAAAGATCCATAACATCTTTTTTTGGTTTAAAATGTAATTTTAATTTTTCAAGAATATTGACTCTAAAATTAAATTAATTCATAATTTTGTGTACCTCTTTTAAAAATAAATGGAAAAAATGCAAAAGGCTTCTAGCACAATTGTTACCATGGTAATCTAGAGGTCCAACTGTTTTCCAATCAAGTAGAAGGGTAAAATAAGTAAAGGTGCCCTAATTTATAAATAGGTGTAAAGATGTATGTTCTAGTAAATTAATAAATAGACTTAAATATGCATGTTCTAATAAATTAATAAGATTGAATAAGGCTAAGAAAGACAAGAATGTGTGTTCTATTAATCGAGTAAGAGGAAATATTGTTAAAGATAGACATAAAGATGCACCTTCTAGTAAATGAATAAAAGAACAAATATGATTAAATATGTGCTTAAAAAGAAATAAGTAAAAATAGAGTCATGCAAATATAATTGCATAGATCAGTGTAGAAAAATATATAGCCATATAGATGTATGCATAAATGTATATAGAAATACATGTATTGCACAAAATAAACAAAGATTCAATTATTATAAAAACAATTATTAAATATAATTATAGTCACATAGATGTGTATGCAGAAATAAATGTGCCGGACAAAATGAACAAAGATCAAATTATCCTAAACACACTTCTAAAATATAAATATAGTGGCATAGATGTGTATGCAGAAATAAATGTGTCGGAAATGTGTAAGTAAGTGAACAAATAAGAGTAAATATGATTACAGACGTGTTTAGAAAAATGAATAATGATATGTGTTCAAATATATAAATGTGTGTATAGAAATATAAGTGTGGATTACAGATATGTGTTTGAATGCATAAATGTGTATAAGAAATACACGTGTGGATTACATAAATATATATGAATAATTGTATAGATGTGTGTATAAAAATAAATGTTTGAAAACAAGTGAATACAAATATAATTAGATTATATATAAATTTAGTCATAAACTGTATACATAGAAATAAATAAACTAAAAAAACAAATAAAGATACAGTTGCAAATTTAATATATGACAAGAGGAAATGGATAAAGGGTACAGTCTTTAAAATGGATCAACGAAGTAGAATAAATCGACAGAAAAAAATAGATCTGAAGAAATGAATTACGTTACAGTTTTATTATAAAACAAAGATATAAGTATAAAAAAAATTTGATAGTATTCCGCTGTAAAGGTATTTTCTATTGCAAGAATGAGAATATGATTACATTGTATGTAGATAGTTATAAGGAAAATGTGAGTTTGAAAATAAATGGAAAATAAATCATATAAATCTTGTACAGATATAATGAAAACTTATTAAAAATATATATATTTTAACGTGCCAGCACTAGTTATACCCATCAGACAAACAGCTCCTTGCTCCAATGCAATGCATACATGCTTAAAGCCTTAAGCTTTCTTTCGGGATTCTTTCTCCCGAATGAAAAGAAGTTCACTATTTTATTCACAATTTGTATGCATTGGGCTTGCAAATTAGCAATCAAATGGCCCTTTGCTGCAATGTAATGTGTTAGGTTTAACTATTAACCTCGTCCCCATTTAAAAATAAAAAGAAATCAATATCTGAAAATGTAATCAGCCGAAACAGTTAGGCTGCTATTTCATCAATTTCGTTTTGTTGAAATTGAATTAGAATGCCAAACGCTAATATATCCATTAGGCTCGCAGACCACAATCAAAAGGGACCCCTTGCTTCAATGCAATGGGTATTTTCAATCCACTGAACTCGCAAGCTAACATGAACAGGGGCCCTTGCTTCAATGCAAAACATACAAACTCATACCCAAATACCCGTCACATTAACAATTGGAAAACAATAACATCCGTAATCAGAGAAACCAAAAGAAATGCGACACCTGCAAATCCTATCATTGTCTACAGGACTCTGCAAATTTTCATACAAACTCATACCCAAATACCCGTCACATTAACAATTGGAAAACAATAACATCCGTAATCAGAGAAACC
Source organism: Sequoia sempervirens (assembly GCA_007258455.2). NCBI lineage: Eukaryota > Viridiplantae > Streptophyta > Pinopsida > Cupressales > Cupressaceae > Sequoia > Sequoia sempervirens. Next base: position 20,619 of record VDFB02319032.1, read on the forward strand.
AAAAGAAATGCGACACCTGCAAATCCTATCATGCAATGCAACATAAAAAACACATTGCAGGGATTCAAGGTGGCCTACCTCGCCATTGTGTACAGGACTGTGCAAATTTTCCTAACACTAACTTCTTTCAGCTCATACAATTCTCAACAAGACCAGCATAAACCCCGCAAAGTCACTCCAAAACCCTGAGAAATAGTGCACTGATTTAAGAGTAAAACACGGATTCGGCCGTACTCAAATACTTTTATTTATTTATTTTTAAATAAAGGTTTTTTCTAGGTTTTATAATAATTTTTTAGTTGTTTTATTGATTATTGGTATGAATAGGAATTAAAAATATTTGTATAAATAATTGATTTTTTAAATATTATTAGGTACATTTTAAAAGATGTGGAAAAATAATGTTGCATCAATCTATTTTAATATTTATCTGTTTGTAAATTTCTTATTTTTGATATTGAAGGAAAATAAAACACTGCATAGAATTGATTTTAAATTTTCTTAAATGTTTTAATACGAGGATAATTATAATGATGTTTTCTTTATCTATAGAGATTTAAATTGTCAATGAACTTTTAAATTTTCTTAAATGTTTTAATACGAGGATAATTATAATGTTGTTTTCTTTATCTCTAGAGATTTAAATTGTCAATGAACTTTTAAATTTTCTTAAATGTTTTAATATGAGGTTAATTATAGCCATGTTGTTTTCTTTATCTATAGTGATTGAAATTGTCAATGAACATTTAGCAATAAGTGAAACCTATGTCTGTTGACATCTACATTCACCTCTAGAAATTTGATCCTAATCTTTTTCATAGGGATAAATTATTTTGTTTATTAGAATACTTTATTTTACTTTCATCTACTCCAGAAAGTCAATTCTTTTGTGTATGGAGAAAAAATTACTTTAAGGATTGTTAGATTAGAATATTTTTGCTTTTAATCCATTTATACTCACCACTGGAAAACCAAATATTTAACTTTCTTCTATCTACACTCACCTCTAGAAAGTCAGTTTTAATCCGTTGTGTACGGAGTTTTTCCATCTCTACACTCATGTACAGAAAGTACAATAATAATAATAATTTTTAGCATACTTTAAATGCCTTTTCATCTACACTCACCTCCCATTCCATTTTAAAATCCCCAATTCTATCCTTGTGTACAGAGAAATAATCACTCAAATAATTGTTATTTTGTTGATTAAAACACTTTATTATTTTTGAATGAATGTTAAATGAATTTAGAATTAAGCCTACTTTTATTCACAAAATTGCTTATATGTTTATCAAGTGGACAAATGTTTAATTATTTGATTATTGTTGTAGATGATGATTCACAAATCTGATTCTTGCTTTTTCCATATATTCTAACTAAGTAGTATTGTGTTCCATTAGTGAGATATGACCATGAAATTATCTTATAGTAAAAATAAATAAAGAAAAATACCATAATAAATAGACTAATAATACTAGGTGTAATATTAAAATGAAAAAAAAAAACCTAAATAATTATTTGTCTAAGAAAAAAGGAATAAATATTGTTGATCATCAAAGTTTTCGCCTCTCCAATAGTCTTATGGCTAACTTCAAGCACATTGCAGACTTTCAAATCTTTTGGCGGGTAGTGTTCATTAAGGTCTGATCAAACATAAAAAAATTCCTTAGGGAAAAAGAATAATATTTTAGAACATTATACGAACTAAATAACGATTTTAAGGATAAAGGAAAAGTCCAATGGCATAGTCCGATTTTTTCAAAAGGCTACTTTTCAGTACAAGCATAAAGCATAGAAATCCTCTATTTAAACTATCAGAATATATCTTACAAGACATAGTGTTTCATTCATAACGAAAATAAAAAGGAAAAATACTTCAAAGAGTCCATATATGCACAGTCTGAATATTTCCCTTAATAGTTCATGCCTTTAATTAAAACTGAACATTGAAATAGAGGTCAGAGGCGACAATAGTTTAAACCTCAATAGATATAATGTGTCAGAATAAAGTAGTTCTATAACATGCTTTCTGAAATATAGTTCATAAACCTTAAGAAAATTTAAAAGAAAAATTAATTTGTCTTTTCGAAGAAAAACAACTTCCTATTGGAAAATTTCTCTTCTGCGAATCAATTATTCACCACCTAAAAATAATCAAAATTCCCCTCTCTTGTAGTCGCTGCAAGAAGACAACACCACCTCAATCCCGAAGCAATGAATGCGAGGTGTTGACGACTGATAGCATACGATTCGATCCCAAAATATTAGTTAGGCCACAAAAGATCTTTGCATTCATTCCTCAGCTACTGCATTAATGTCCATATATTTAAATGAAGATAAGACCCAAAAATGATCATATCTCAAGAGCAGTCATCGGACACAATTGATTGCTCCCATTACCACAAGTTGTCAACTCAAAGATTCCCATCTCTTGTACTAAGAGAGGAAAAGAATAAAAGGTTAGCTTAGACAAAAGACTTGATTAGATATCTTCTTAGGTGGTGTGGATAATCCATATTGAGGATGATGTGTCAGCATGGCGGAAGTTCCCAAACTTGGAAATATAGCTCCTAAGGAAAAGTCTGACCAACAAACATGTGTCTTTAAACTTCCCTGAAAGCAAGAAAAAAGAAGTTGTGCAGCCACCACGTGGCGTATTGCGGACCTTTCTGATGTTTTCTTTGAGTGCGGAGATAGCCAACACTGAAGACATTAATGGAAACTCAAAAGGGTAAATGACAGGAAAAAAAAAAAAAACCTTTACAGTTCTAGCAACTCATAGGGGTCTTCGCTTTAGTGGACATTCAAATCTAGGCCTCTGATTGCTCTTGGAGTTTGATAAAAGTGGCCTTCTGAGCTTCCCAATCAGCATCCATTGGTAAAATGAGGGTCCAAATCTGTCGGTATGCCTACTCGAGATCAAAAATCTCCTTGAAAGAGAGAACACGCCAATTGGAAGAGATGGCACCTAGGTGATAATACAGCTGAGAAAGAGGATGGATTTCATGCTCAAAATCATCCATCGTGGGTACAGTACTCTAGCCTGGGAGTTCAGTAGTAGTTTGAATTTTACGTCAGATTGCCTCATTGATTTGCTCCATTGTTAGTGCATCTCTGTCTGGGGAGAGTAGGGGAGGCAACCCAAAACCAACCAGGATGGCAAAATACTTTTTGATCTCTGAGACTCTTTTGCTCAATATCACCTGATGATTCCTGGATTTTTCAGCAACCAAGTGGCAATTGATAATTTCATTGGCTTTGATGGAGGAAACCCTATGATTAGGAATTCCCGCTCTTTTAAGGACCTGATCAGTGGCAACAGTTAATTTTGAAATAAAACTTTGCGAGTCTGCCACTCAAGGTGAACATATCTGCATAAAATGGTCTGACATCAGGCCAACTTTGGCACTTAGTTGTTCTACATCCCTCAAAAACTATAGGGCAAGGCCCAATATACACACACTAGCCACTATCTGTTCCCATTACATAACCACTAATCTTCTTATTATAGGCAAAGATCTGAACATTCTTGCAACAACCAACTCTTGGTTCCAATGGGCCTCTCTTATTTTGGTATCTTCTTTTATCTAACCCTTCTCTTAGAGAGCATTTTCCAATTTGCAGCTAAGTCTTCCAACTTCTTGTCTTGATTCTTCCGCTTCAATCTGAACTCTCTGCAGATCATTGTCAATTTGGGATCCGGCATCAACTAAATCGTTCTTTAATTTTTCATTTTCAGTGCGAAGCTGAACCTGTTCATTTCAGGTGTCTGCAAGCAACCTGGAAATATCTCCATGTTGGCTCTCAATTTTTTTTATGCGGCTCATTTCATCATGTTTGGCTCGGGCCTCGTTCTACAACCTACTCACTGTTCCTTTTACATTTTCTAGCTCAGCCTCACGCTTTCTTAATTTCCTATCTAGTCATTCATAATCAAGATATACTACTCTTTGCGTGGCTTTAGCTAGGACCATCTTATCGCACGAGTGAGTTTCATTTAGATCCAGACCCACCACATGAATGTTATAGTCCTCTAGTTGCATTTTTCATTTAGGCTTGGAAACTAGAGGCCTCATTGTAGTGATAAGCAGATAATTTTTCTCTTCATTAAAAAGGGCTTTAATTCTTTTGGTTGCAAGCCTTTCGACACTCTTTGACAACATTTTCAACTTTCTATCCTTTCGGTTCTGTTTAGTGGTGTCGAAATGCCCCTAAAGAGTCTAAGGGATATCAACACTCTGAGCTGCAATGGGAGCACCAGGGGTAGTCCGAACATGGTGACAGTGGGGGAAACCTTGGATGCATGTGCATGAGGAGATGTGAATGGCAATGTGATCATAGAAAATAGTGGAACACCAAAAGGAGCAGGCGAAGAAATAACAGGGGTAGAAATAGAAAAAGGATGATATAAGGCGGCCTTCCCTGAAGTAGGTGGATCGAGGGTAGTGGGAAAAGCCGTAATTTTGGAAATCATATCAGGGTTTCCAGATGAAACAACTATTGGTGTAATAGCAGCCACAACAAATGACATTATCCTGCTGTGTGAAAAACTTTCAGCCGGTTTATTTTCAATGGTAGGGGTTGTATTTACCACTATTAATTTAGGAGCTGAAAATGGGGCATTATCCCACACAGGAAGGTGTCGGGGTTGAACCAGAGATGCAAAAATAGGAAGAAAAGGGGGAGTAAAACTAACCTAAACTAGAGCCGAATGATACCTTCCGCAAAACAGATTCCACTTCCTCCTCCCACTGGATCAACGTACCAAGGGCACTTGACTCATTATTAGAAATTAGGAGGATCAAGGAGATGAGAAACAAGCACAAGTGAACAAAGCATAAAATGTATTAGTTGACCCAATTTTAGTGAGTACAATACCTTGCTTATATAGGCAAGGATGAGGCAATCCACCTATGAGGTGAATTGACAAGTGTTCTATAAGGTGTCACAAAGGAGTAGACAAGTGTCTGATAGGTGGAACACTTGGAGTGTGCAAACCAAAAACCTCCATGACTAAGTCATCAACCTTGTGTGCCAAGTGTTGAGTGACCTACCTCCATGACCAAGTCATCAACCTTGTGTGCCAAGTGTTGAGTGACATTTGAGGTGAGGTGAAAATGTTTCCAACCTTAAAGAGGTAGCTCATAAGGTTTACAAAATAACTTGGTAACCTCTGGAGGTCTTAATGGTTGCACATTTAGTTAGACAAGAAGTTGTCTAACCTCATATTGACCTAAGTGAGCTTAACTATAGTGTAAATAGTAATTTTACACTAACACCCCCCCTTAAGTGATACTTAGGGAGTAAGCAAAACACTAAAAATATGAGTCTCGACAACAAGGCTTGATAAGGTACTCATTTACAATGTAATCTCTCATGAAATGGAGAAAAGTAGAAAACCCTGTGGGAAAAAACTACCCCCCAAAAGAGAGAAAAGATGCATGAAAATTATACACATGAAGAAGTACTACTTCTTTCACTAAGTACAATATATGATTTCCTCCATAAGAGAGAAAATGATAGAAGGTCTATAAGACCCCCCCATAATACATGTCCTACTACATTAAAGTTGGATAGTTGACAGAGAATGCAGATGTAGATCCAAGAACGTGTCACAATGTTCCTTCCTTTGGGAAGAAATGAAACCAACTAAAGATGCAGGATATCTTCCCATGTGAGAAGATGTATGTATGATCTTGAATAGAGTTGAAGCTCATCCAAGAATGATGATGAAGGTGCCCATGATGTCTTCGAAGTGTGCTCCTGTGTTCCCATGTCGATGCCGAAGGATTTCATAATCAAATTAGGTGCATGCCTAATAGATGAAGATGATGAAAATCTAGAACCATGTGAAGATAGATGTAGAGCATGAATATCCAAAGAGACCAATGGTGATGCAGCTTCATTAAAATTGTCATCAAATAGAAGAATGATGTCCTCTATGTGTGCTTCCAAGTCAGCAATACGAGATTCTACAAATAGACAAGAAATGTGAAGTAGGATTGTGTCCCAATCAACAATGCTAGGAAGACTAATATCTTGTTGCAAAGAAGTGCTGGAAGTTCTCGAACAAATGACTCTGAAATCTAATGAAGCAACAAGAGGAGGTGGGATGAAGACTTCCACTATGTCAACATGACATTCTTCATGATGTGGGATATCATTTGTGATCATTGCAAGATCATGTGGGAATGGAGAAATATTTGAGTCTCCATACATCTCCCAAAATTTGATCCATAAAGCATGTGGACCCACAATATCCATAAAGACAATCAAAGTGTCATGTGGTATATGTACGCTGATTAATCTAACAATATGATCATTTTTATTGACCTATTTATCTTTCTAAAATTGATTATCAGAATCAGGGATAAGTACATACAAATGGAGCAAAAAATTGTGATACCTAAGATGTTTTAGGATGCCTTCATGCAGAGACTTATAGTTTCCCTTGTTTAACTTAATTACAGAAGAATGAGTTTTATATCCCATGATTACAAGTAGGTTAATTCCCGAAGACAATAGAAAATAACAGATTAATAACCCCCCCCCTCATATTAGATAACCCCCCTTTTGGCACTTTATTAGTTAGTGTGTTTTACAAGTGTCACATTCATTGCAAAAGAATAGTACTCTTTTACAAATTTTTAACTATGACAAAAAAAATTCTAACTCCCCTCCCTTACAAGCTTTATGTGAGCTAGGTAAATAACCACACCAATAATTGCTTAATACAGACATTGACCACCGTTTTAACATAAAATATGAATTTTAACATAAAATATGATATTAAAAATCAAATACGATATGGCTTCCCTCAATCAATCCTCTTTCACTTAATTATAGCTCCTTTAGCTAACAATCTTCATTAGAAATCACTGTTACAATCAAACCATGAAATCACCAATATTTTTGCTATTGTAGTACACCTTTAAACTAGCAACAAAATTGTCTTTTTGGTATCTTTCAATCCTTTTTCTGCTAAAACTCTCGAGCTCCCTTGACATGGAATTCACTAGCTCACTGTCTTCCAAAATGTGGAGCTCACTACCTCCCAAAAACATGGGCTTCTATGCAAATAGAATTATATAATAATGGAGTCTTTAAATCCTCTCATCAATCACGAAAAATCTTCCCATCTCACGTTTAAAAGCTCCCAAAACAATCTTCCCAAATGAAAAGGCTTGAATATATATTTTTTGAATGAGTAAAACCACTATGGTTTTCCAAAACCACAAGCAAAACACTTCCTTGAAAAACCCATGCCCCATTTGGAGAAATAGTCATTAAATAATAAAATTAATCAATGTTCATATGGCCTTCACATGGGAACCTAAACCATGGCCAATAAAATTTGGTCAATTCTAGCATATTCATTGATCTTTGACAGCCCCGGCGGCTCCAAATATGAACATGCATCAACATGCAAATCTGGTTGCCCGATATGTAAATGCATGCGAAGTATGCAAATTAAGAAAATGCTAGAACATGCATGCAAAGTGGTCCCCACCTAGAAATGGATGCCCCAAAGGGAATATTTGAGTTTGAATTCTTTGGAAACATTTATCTCAGCGTATTTCCTCCCAAAATTGTATTTACATATCACCACAAAGGAAAATCGCATTATACAAAATTAAAATATTTATTTTCCACAAACTTTAGCCCTTATTGAAAACAACAAAAATAAAAAATCATTTTTTTTGTGATGCAAGATTGCTAGTACCCCTAGATGCT
>VDFB02319033.1:0-27144 GCA_007258455.2 Sequoia sempervirens
GGGATCACCCTTTCCTTATAAAGCTGCATATAAAATGACACCACAACAGAATGAAGAGATCAAGAAGCAAGTGCAGGAGTTGCTTGATAAAGGGTTGATAAGAGAAAGTCTTAGTCCCCGCGTGGTTCCCACTGTCCTAGCACCCAAGAAGGGAGGAGATTAGAAGATGTGCACTGATTCAAGAGCCATAAATAAGATCATAATCATGTATAGGTTCCCAATTCCAAGGATTGAAGATTTGATGGCTTTTCTAAGTGGAGCAAGCTACTTTTCCAAGATAGATCTTAAGAGTGGGTATCACCAAATCAGAATTAGGCAAGGTGATGAATGTAAGACAACATTTAAAATAAATGAAGGGCTCTATGAATGCCTGATAATGCCTTTTGGTCTCTCCAATGCACCAAGTACTTTCATGAGACTCATGAATGAAGTTCTCAAACCTTTCATTGGTAAGTTTGTAGTGGTTTATCTTGATGAAATTCTTGTTTTTAGTTCTAGTAAAGAAGAGCACTTACATCATTTGGATTTGGTATTAAGAAGGTTGAATGAAGAGAAACTAATGATTAATCTAAGAAATGAGTTTCTAAAGACAAAGCTGTTATATCTTGGGTTTGTGATCACAAAGGGCACATTGATAATGGATCCTAGCAAAGTTGTTTAGCAATTTTGAATTGGCCTTCTCCAAAGTTAGTTGCCGAGGTAAGGAGTTTTCATGGCTTAGCAAGCTTTCATAGGAAATTCATTAGGAGATTTAGTCATGTATGTGCATCGATAATAGACACCATAAAGGGAGATAGGAGGAAAAGGTTTGTCTGGATTGAGGAGGCTGAAAAGAGTTTTTAGTATTTGAAGAAAAGAGTAGCAGAGCAACCTATATTGGCTTTACCATATTTTAATAAGGCATTTTCCATCGAGTGATGCTAGTGGCTATGATATAGCTGCTGTATTGAGTCAAGAGAATAGACCCATTGCTTTCTTTAGTAAAAAAATGAATGACGCCAGAAGGAAATACTCTTCTTATGATCTAGAAATGTATGCTATGGTGCAATCATTGAAAAAATGGAGGCATTATCTACTTCCAAAGGAGTTTATAGTGTTTACTGATAACCATGCTCTCCAATTCCTAAACACCCAAGAGAAACTTAGTCACATGCATGTCAAATGGGTAGAGTTCTTGCAAGGTTTCACTTTCACCATCAAGCATAAGAAGGGATAGTCAAACAAAGTGGAAGATACCCTAAGTAGGAGAGATCTTATGGTGCAAGAAATTCAATTGAAAATTGTGGGAGTTGAATCATTAAAGGGTATGTATGTTGATGATAAAATTTTTAAGGAGATATATGACTTTTGTTTGTAGCATCACAACACCAATGGAAAATGGTTGGATTTTCTGATTCAAGATGGTTTGCTATTCAAAGGGGCACAAATTTATGTACCTAAGTGTTTAATGAGAGACAATTTTATAAAGGAAAAGAACTATGGTAGTCTTGCAGGTCATTTTTGCCTCAATTAGACCTTAGAGTATTTAAGAAGGTACTATTTTTGGCCTAAAATGTAATCTGATGTAAGAAAGTTTGTTGAAAGATGCACTATTTTTCAAAGGGCAAAGGGAAGTAGCACCAATGCAAGTTGTATCAACCTCTTCCCATCCCTCATAGGACTTGGGAGTCAATTAGCATGGATTTTGTAATGGGGTTGTCAAGAACATAGAGAGGTTTTGACTCAATCTTTAATGTGGTTGACCCGTTCTCAAAGATGGCCCATTTCATACCTTGTAAAATCACCAATGGTGCATCATATATTGTAGGTATAATTTTCTTCAAGGAAGTGGCAAGAATTCATGGTTTTCCTCCAAGTATTGTTTCAGACAGAGACAATAAGTTCATTGGGCATTTTTGGAGGAGCTTGTGGAAGAAACTTGGCACCAACCTTAGTTACAGTTCTGCCTATCATCCCCAAAATAATGGGAAGACTAAGGTGGTTAATAAAATCTTGGGAAACCTCTTAAGATTCCTTTCCAAAGAACATTTTACTTAATGGGATCTTGTCTTGCCTCAGGAATAATTTTCCTACAATGATTCTATGAACACGAGTATTGGAAAGAGTCCTTTTGAAGTAGTTTATGGTTTACATCCTAGAGGGGTATTTGAATTGAGAGATATTAGTGGAATGGATAGGCCAAGCGGTAAAGGATAATTTTTTTTTGTGGCAATGAAGGAGATCCATCAAAAAGTTAGGGAACAACTTCAAAGTAGTGTTGAAAAGTATAAACAAAGGGCTGATATGAAGAGGAGAGAGGTTGACTTCACAATTGGTGATTTGATTTTAGCCCATCTTAGAAAAATAGATTTCCAAAGGGTCAACACTCCAAGTTGTAGATGAAAAAGATAGGGCCTTGCAAGATTGTGCACAAATTTGCTAACAATGCTTATGAAATTGAGCTACCCCCAGGTGTTGGTATTTCTCCCATATTTAATGTTTCTGATTTGCACCCTTTCAAAGGGGATGTTGTTGTAGGTGATGGAGTAGGTTCATCTTCATTTCCAGATGCTGAATGGGTTCAAGATCTTCCACCAAGCAAGCCTATGGAGTTGGAGTGTATCATTGATACCAAAGAACTCAAGAAGACAAGGAACAAGGCATATATGCAATATTTGGTCAAGTGGAAGGGTCTTCCCATTGAAGATGCGACATGGATGGATGAGGGATACATTCTCAAACATGGCTATATTGTTGTAGGCCTCAATTCAAGTGGGGCTTGAATTTCTTCTCTTTGGGGAGTATGGTGTAGGGGTACCCTGAGACACCTTGATGCACTTTGATTTTTTTTTTCTTTTTTTTTGCTTGATTCATGTAAATAAGCTCCTTTAATACCATTATATGTAAATCTAGGTCCATTTTGGGTCATTAGGTGTAATGTAGGGAAAAGATGTAAAAAGATGTAAAAGTCGCTAATTGTTGTCAATGTTGTAATGACAACTTTTGCATATTTGTTACAAATCAGTTGTGGTTCAGTTGGGGATATGGAAATGGTTGTAAAAGCATAAATATGTGTTGTAAACATGAGACAAAAGGTTGGTAGGATTTTTAATAAAGAAACTTCAATTTTGCACTCTCAAACTATGTTTTTCTTGCAAAACTGAATGTTCTGTCATGCTATATAGACTTGTACTTGCCATACAGTCTGAAGGATGATTGGAGAATTTATAGGGGTTATTCATCTTTGCAATTATTTTTGTTTGACTCAAATCCATTGTGTTTTGAAGGAGATATTGCCATTTTTGTAAAAAACTGTTACAAACCCTACCCAGGGTTCTTAGTCACTAAAGAAAATGTAAAGGGCAGAGTTTCCACTATGGGAAAATGCTGTAACCTTGTGGAAAGCTCTATCTTGATGCCACCTACATCCCCTACAAGTTTGGAGTTCATTTCATACACGTGAATGGAAGATCTAGTTGACAGTTTGCTCATTTTCATATGGGAACAATCATAGAATATCCACCCAACCTAGGGTTTGACAAACCTGTGAATTGTTTGATATTGTTTGGGTGTAGAACATCATTCCATGTTATTTGGAGTTTGTGTAGACCAAGGATGAAATGGACCAGTTGTTTCTTGTATTGTTTGAGTGATAGTGCTTGTTGGCCATGTGTCTATGTTGCCAAAGTTGATGCCTAGTGACTGTTTGGAGAGATTGGTTGGTTTAGGAATGTTTGTGAGTTGTCAAATGTGTTGAAGGGTATTAAAACATTTCTTCCCCACTGTTTTGGGCTGTTCTGCCCTTGTTGATGAGTTTTCTTCCTTGGATGCCCACTAGGCTAGGTTGTCAATGGTGACAAGGTGTACTAAGATAATTGTTGGCCTTGATTTCAATGAACCTTTGTAAGAAGTGTGTGTGTGTGAGACAACCAAGTTTTGTTAATTTCTTCCCCTGCTTTGCATCATTTTCCTTTTGTTCTCACTATTGAATGGAGATTCAATCGTCTTTCATGGATAACCTTAAAATAGAGTTTTTTCTTATTAAAAAACATATAATAAGATCTAATAGCCACTACTTTATCTAAGAAACCTTTAAAATCTATTTATATTCAAGAGTGAAATTAACCAGATGGCCTAAGGTTGTAATAGACCACTAATTGTAAGAATCAACAAATTAAATGTTAGAATCTTGCATTGCTATATAAAAAAGGTCAAATAAATTTCTCTATAATATGTAATATTAGATATATAGAGATAAAAGATACGACATAGACAAAAAACAATCCAAAGATCTATTGTAGCAAATGGAACAATCAATCACTAAGGTACAACAAGTAGCACCATTGAAGAAGGAAACCTATAAAAATAGGAAAATATCTAAAATAATAATAATAAAATTGTGGAGCAAGGAAGACACGTCATGAAATTAAAAAAAAATCACTACAAGAAGAAATTAATTAGTCATGATAAGAAAGAAAACTAGCTACCCAAAAGAGAATAAAAAACAAAAGAATGATTCCCATTCAGTTGTTAGTTGTACAAAAATCTACCAAAAATGATTGAAGATGTTTGAATAATGAGTAGATGCCTAAAGCAATAACAATTTTATAGAAAAAAGAAAACCAAAAGAACCAAGAATAGCAAAGATATAAATGCTTTTTGTCTATCAATGATAATAACTAACAATTTGGAAGACTTCACAATACATCCTTCAAAAATGATTATATTGTACAAAGCAATAATAATCACATTATCCAACTAGCTAATGTTTATCTTAATGATTATTTCTAAAGAAAACCACTTACAAAATAAACCATCTAGTAACAACTTCATTTAGGACTATAGAAATTTGAAGAAGGTCTATAACATAACTAAAAAATGATCTGAAACATATAATAGACATACATGATTCCTATAGCAATCTTCGAGAAAGTAAACAAGTAACAACCAAAAAACAACCGAAAAATAAATAAAAATTAAAAACTAAACATTTAATTTTTGATGACATACAATTTATCCTAGAATTGAATTATTTTACATCAATAAATCTATCGAATATTTCTTACCATGGTTTTGATGATTACTCTAACCCATATAAATTCTTCCTTAACTTGTATACCAATTTCTCCTTCCCTCGTATTTTTAGTTCTTCTAAAGTGAATCACCTTTCTCAAAATCTTCCTTACATTCATAATAAAGAATTGACCTATATATGTTATACTTTCACATTATTCACTTCCATTGGCTTGTGTATGATTGAAATTTCATAAAAAATGACATAATATCTATGTATTAGACCTTGTGTGCTAAAAGATCATATAATAAATATGCTTTCAAATTTAATTATTCTTAATTAATATATACTTATTAATTTTGTCATTCATTTAAAAAAAATAATCTTATATGTATATATTCTAGACAATTGGAAATTATCATGTGTTGAATACTCAACTCGATTTCATTTCAAAATTGGGAAGTCTTCTTATGTAATGCATTAGTGGGTAATTTCTATTTTAAACATCAGATTAATCAAAAAGAGATTTGACAACCTACTAGTCTTAAGCATGTACCATTTTCTCTCAAAAAAATAACAACGTTCCCTTTCTATTATTTAATTATTTTGTGTGGAGTAAGGGACATTATACTCTAGCATTATAACTTATTTGGATATATACTCTTCATAATATTAGGGGTATATCCATGCCTATTATCACAACCTAGCCACTTAAATGATCTCTTTTACTATTTTAAATTAATTAAGCTTTTGCATTTCTTGAACGCCTCTGACACGTCTAACTAAAATTATATACTTCTTATTATGCACCATCAATATTTTTTAATGAAAATTTCTCTATTGCAATCATGTCTTGCCTATTTTTATCACCAAAAATAAAATTATTACACTTGAGAATCTCATTATAGCTTGTGAACCAGCCTATTTTAGCTATTATATGTTGTGTTATTCCTAACAACTTACAATTCCTAGACTACTAGCTTATGGATGTAATCAATACAAATAATTTCTTTCTCACCACATGGAGCCTCATTCGCCTATGGTTCCTTCTTATTTACCTCTTTAATCCTTGCAAACCTTTCATTACATTACTTCTTCAAATTCCCTTGGGAACCTTAATGGAAGCATTTTCTAAGCTTCTTTTACTCCTTTATGCTTTGACTATTCTTAGAAGAACTTTGAGACATTTTTCTATTTTATTTTTCATCTTCTCCTTATATTCTATTGAAAACAATGTTGTGTAAGACTTCACATTCAATTATGCATTCTTCATTATTACTTATTCTTAGAGTAGTGATGTTACATTCTACAAATTTAGTTTGGCTTGACTCAACGGATCCTAAGCTTCCTTTGTTGTAATTGACTTGAATATACACATAAAATCACATTATCAATCAAATTAAGAAGTATCCAAGAACAAGCGTTACCACTTCTTATCTCCCACTTGCTAATAGCGGCTTCAAGAAAATTCACCACCAACAATTCATCACCAGAAAATTCATTGCCAGCAATTCACCGTCAATAATTCACCACCATGACAAATTCATCACCACCAACAATTCACCACCATGAAAAATTCATCTCATGTGGATAATTTATCACATTAACATTTTTTAATATATAATTCAAAGAAATTGAGATTTTTTTGCAAAAGAATAATTTTCACTGCATTAATAATAGAGATGACTGATATTGTTGTATAATTGGTTTACTAGAATAAAATAAAATAAATTGAAAAATGCTTTCATTTTTATTATCATAAATCAAATTTTCTAATGGTATATGTGATGAATTATCCACGGTGATGAATTGTTGGTGGTGAATTTTCCACAAGATGACTTTGACATGGTGATGAATTGTTTGGCAGTGAATTGTCGCGGTGAATTTTCCGATGGTGAATTGTTGATGGTGAATTTTCCAAGAGCTGCTAATAGCATCTCCATCTTGTGTAATCTTAATCTCTTTTCCATCAACCTTATTCTGAAATAACATATTCTTTATAAGATTTTAGAAATTGAACTATTCAACATTGAATCACTTTATAATGCCTTCACATTGTCATATCTATATACTTATGACTTAAACCTTTAAAAATATTTACTGATAAAAAACAGCATTTAACTTTAATGCTTGTGTGTTTTTTTTTTCATATTTAATATAAGAAAAATATTTATATATGAAGTGAATGGATTGTGACTTCGTATGCAATACACATCATTATTAAAATTGAGCTCTAAGACCGTACGTGTGCTTTGAAAAACACCATGTTTTATTTGTCCACATACACTCAATTCCTAGAACTGTTTGTGTGCTCTATTTGTATATTAAATTTTACTGAATTATTTGTTTGCATGCTTTTTAATATAGTGAAAAATAATAATACTTTCTCTGAAAGATTCGTGAGTTGACAGTGATCTAATTGTTTATACTCACTTAATGGTCAAAATGATTTTTCAAAGTTGACGGCTGTTTATGTTAAATTAAACCCACATTCTCAATCATTTTCTCCAACTCCTTCAGTAAAATAATATTAAGAAATGTTGGAGTCGCCCATGAAGTTTCTTCACCGC
This sequence comes from Sequoia sempervirens, assembly GCA_007258455.2. Lineage (NCBI taxonomy): Eukaryota > Viridiplantae > Streptophyta > Pinopsida > Cupressales > Cupressaceae > Sequoia > Sequoia sempervirens. The sequence continues at coordinate 7,564 of VDFB02319033.1, forward strand.
CCTCAAATATTAAAATATAGCAAATGTTCAGTCAAGGATTTTATTTATTTTCACATGCAAAAGAGAGTTTTTTTTTCCTTGATAAGATCAAGTTTTCCTGGCGTACTAAGAAGTTCTTTCCATATTTCTTTACTGATTTCAAATATAAAAATATATTAACTTAAAAAATTTAATTACTAAATGTTCAGTAACGTATTTTATTTCTTTTCATCTACCATTTTCACATGCATAGCACAATTTGTGAGATGATTTTTCTTGCATATGTTGAATCAAAATAACTTTTTACTTTTGGATTTTATTTTTTGCAATTTAAGATAATTTTTTTTTAATGTTAATCTTTTTAATGATGAAAAATAATTTTCTTTTTGGTATGTTAATCTATGTAATGGCGAATAATAATTTTTTTTTGGCATGGTCAATGTATGTAATGGTCAAGATCAATTTTTTTGGTGTATTAAGCTATGTAATGATGACAAATAAAATTTTCTTGGTGTGTTAACATGTATGTGATGATGAAACATTAAATTTTATTGGTGTGTTAACTTATGTAATGGTGAAAGAGAAAGTTTGGTTGGTGCGTTAAACTATATAACATGGTAAAAAAATGTTTTTAATCTATTATATGATCTAGTAAATTATACTTTTCATATATTTAAAAGACACTAACTTGTATTCATTTACATACATTGAAGAGTCATTACTTATCATATGAATAATTATTCACATTTGTACTCGAAGTTTGAAATCAAGTAAAGAATCTAACATTTCTAATCATACTCATCTTTGTATAGATAAATCGCCTACTAATTGTTCTAGAAATTATGTGCATGTTTGTAGCGTACTTTCTATCAAGAAAATTTTAAATTCAACTAGGTTGAAAGAAAAGTCTAAGAGTGTGAAAGAAGATACCATTGTTTAGTGATTCATTTATCTTAAATTTTTAGAAATTAATATAGCAATCATAAAAGATAAATTTTGTGCATGTAAATAAAGATTTTGGTTGTGATTTAGATCTTAAATTGTGAATTTTATTTTTCACAAATAAAATAAGAATATTCAAAATTAATAACTTGTTGGGTGAAAATTATGTAATCAACTTTTCAATAGATTACACAACTAGGACTTCAACCACAACTATGTGAAATATAAATCTCTCTTCTCAGAAAGGGGAGGCACCCTTCTTACTGCTGATAGAAGCTATAGTAAAACAAATAAAGTAATTACACAATGTACACAATACTTATGAAGTGGGGGGTGTGACATTCATCCTTCTCTCTTTTCTCAGAGAAGATGTTTACAATGCTTCACTGTTGGAATTTCTCAATTCTCAATAAATTTAAACAATCAACAAGCAATAATACCAATACCTCTATCTTGTCAAAGCAAAGCATAGAGATACCAAAAGTAATTAACAATAAATAAGTAAAAAAAAGGGAAAGCTCACAAAGGCACAAAGTCATTTTGTAGCTTTTTCAATGGTGGATCTGTGAAAGATGTATCGTTTGTTGCATTAGAAGCACAAATTCTTCTTAGATACAACAATTCCTCGAACAACATGAACGATTACAAGCACAAAGTCTTGTAGACCATTCAACAAAAGTATCCCAATAGCATGAACAATTACAAGCACAAAGTCTTGTAGATCATTCAACAATATTTAACCAAACAAAAATATAAATCCAAATAAAAGATGTAACACAAAGTTTACATGAATTACTTAGAGTCCTTCAGATATCTTTTACTAATCACCACCAAATGAGATCAATTCACAAGACTATCGAATCCAACACAAATTCTGGTTTGCAATCTTCTTTATTGATCAGATTTCATTCACAAAGCATGAACACAAAGTTTCACAATTCTGCTTCAAAAAGGGCAACACTTCATTGCAAAATACTAAAGGATAAACAATACAATAGAAATCCCTCATATTTATAGAAAGAGGGATGAGAAAAATTAGGAATCTAATTGAGAAAAATTAGGAAAGTTAGGTGAGCTAATAAAGGAAAATCTCACATAACTTTGACCAAGGTCAAAGTGCATTTTGTTTTCAAAAGATTACATCTCAGACTTGGTGTAATTACATTTCAAAAAATGACATTTAAGATGTCAAAAAATATTTACAAGATGCATAGGGGAAAGCACCAAAAATTTGAACACTGGGAAATTAGGAATCTTCATGGTTCCTTGCTTGGGCGAGGAAGTCTTCATACTTCATCTTGGTTTCTTGCGTGAACTTCTCATCTAGACCAACGGTGTAATCCATAATGGTGTGAATCCTAGTGATTGATCTCATGGCAGATGAATGAACCTTCTTGCACCTATCAAGATGCGTTTTGAGGTTATCTAATGTAATCCTTGTATCACAAATGACATCCAGCGAGGCTTCTGAAAAGTCTGTACTATTAATCAACTTCATTTTGGCTTCCTTGAAGATCTGGGATAGTTCTATGGCCAGCAGGAAGATACGATTTTCCTCAAGAAGCTGCCCTGGTAACTCCTTGATTCCTCTTTCGAGAATCACACGATGCCCTTCGACATCTTCCTGTACTTGGTGGAGATCTTCTGTAAGAGACTTGAACACATGAATACGGTGCTTCAAAGACTCTCTTACCTCTATATATTTTGCTTTGTCGGGAATTACCCCGGCTTCCACCAATTTACTGAGCCTTGCCTATTTCATTTGCGACCACCACAACAAGCATTTTTCCATATCTTTGTGCTCTTGGGAAAGTACACTCTCCTCCTTGTCAAGCTCTGTTTTGAGCTTGGCTATTAGAGTAGCTTTTTCATCCGCAACAATTATAATTTGAGAACAGTGTTCTATGATCTTTTTGACGAAATCATACAACACCCTACCTTTGGAGGTGAACTTCTCAGCTTTCTTGACAGATGGGTCCTTAACATTTACCATTGCTAATGGTTGTGCATTGCTTGTAGATCCTGCAAGTCTCCTCACAACAGTGGCATAATGCTCTGCCTTCTGTTTGTACATATTATGAGCTTGCTTTGTTTTATCCAATCTTCCAGCCAAAATGTCCAAAGTCACCTGCGCATCTGCTTTTTCACTTTCATTTGTAACTTTTCCAAGCTGGACCCTTGTCACTGTGTAATCCTCCATGTTGATGTATCCTTCTTCATGAGGTGGTATGCCAATTTCTGCATACTTATGACCAGTTTTGTCAACATTCAGCTGCGAGTACACCTTTTCCTTTTTCTTCCCTTTAGCTTTTGGAGGGACTATCTCTTCAAGGTCAAGCTCTTCTAGAGAAATCATCTGCTTCTTTACTTAGAAACTTGAGATATCAACCAAGGGGGAAGAGGTGGTACGAGCTTCTGGATTAATTGTCAACTCTCTTGTCATTATCTCTTCTAAAGTAGCAACTGGTATTGTGACAATGGGTTCAACATTTGTCATAACTGCTCCTGTAGTTTGCACATTAAGCTAATCATGCATTGATTCATTCATGAACCGATTAAAATCAGTTTTTGAAGTGATATCATATGATGGCAATGATAGGCTAGGAATAGATGATGTCTGAGGGTTGGATAAAATGTCAACCGTGTGTATAGTTGACGCTGCAGAGGTAGGTGAAATTCTCACTGCGAGTGTCACAGTGGTAGGAATAGGTGATGTAGGAACAGGTGGTGGAGTGTTCAGATTTAGAGGTGTATGAGGAACATTTGAAGTCACAGGCGAGATGTTCTGGGAAGTTCTTCAACTACATTCTCAGGTGGAGACATAGTTCTTTCTTCATCATGCCTGGGTTCCTGTTGATCACCCTCTTATCTTTTTGACTCTAGTTCACCTTTAGACTCTTCATTTGAAAAATCTTCTTCTTTATCAGATTTTTCTTCTTCATCAGAGTTTGCTTCTGCTAAAACTTCTTCTTCAACGGATTGATCACTAGAATCTCCTTCTTCATCAGAATCTATCTCTTTAGAAATGACCCCTTTTCCTCTAGGGTGAGATGGTTCAGATTTTGTAGTTGGATGGATAATGTATCCTTCTTACCGACAGTGAACTTGATCCTCAAGCCTCTTCACGAAGAAGTGGGAAGAGCTGCAGATTTGTCTTTCATGTGGAGTTCTTGCTGTCGACAAGCTTTTGCCTTAGATTCCTCTCCTTCTGAATCTATTCTAAAACTTTTCATTTCAAAACCATGCTTGTGTAACCATTCTGCAGTGTTAGACAAAATTGGCGCCAATCTTTCCCTAATGCTAACACTTTCCTTTTTAGACCATTGAATTGCAGGCAATGACCTCTTGGATATTTCTTGTTCATCATATACAACATTCATGATATCACCAAGATCTATGAAATCTTTAAGTAGGTCAGCGATACCAAGATCTTTGATCTATTGTATGGTCAACCTACAATAATCCATTTTGCAAATGGCTTCTTCATCCCTGCAATCAACCTTGATGTCCTCAAAATGATACTTGTGATGATGACCCTTTTACAATTTCCTTCTGCTATCCTGATAATCAAAATCAAACCTATATCTATAGGTCCTGATTGTCATGACTTGCATCTCAACATAAACTGATTTGGCTTTTTGTATAGTCGGGATAGTATATCTACCAATTGTTAGCGGGAACTTGAATCAACGCTTGTGAATATTTCTTCATTCTTTGTGCACTGAAATCAGCTGTCTGCACATCTCCATGAGGACCCACTTGTCCGAAGGATATCATGGCAGCATGTAAGGGCAACTAGTATAACACCCTACTCTCAAATAAGTAAAAGTTGGAAATTGTAGAAATATACATCCAACTTTACTTACCACCTTATAGGCCTCATCAGATACCCTCCTCCTCTTGAGAGTAAGATCAAAATTGAAAAGCAGAGGTACGAAGAAAGTGCTGGATCAATAACCCTCTTGAAATGATGGAAGCTTTCCTTCAATTCTGGTTGATAGAAAAATTTATACACAGGTACCAGCATCCGATTCCCTTTTGTGGATAGACCCATAAATTGCCTCATTACAGCTTCTGGATACACCAGATAAGAATTCATATAGAATTTTAATGTAGAAGGAACATTGATCAGCTGTTCATGTATTTCATCACTAATCTATTTTCCCCAATCAATGTGAACTATTTATCTTCTTATGATTATTATGTATTCATACATCTAGTCATGAAAAGTGGACGATTCAGGCAAGCCCTTCACTCTGCTTAAGAATGTGATCATATCTTTGACATCTTCTTTGAAATCACTTCACAGGAGTCCCTTTGGCCATTTGGAAAGAGTTTGCCTAGGCTTCTTAAACCATTGGCTATTTATCAGGTTTTTAGCCTTGTTGGGATCAATGCCATAGACTTCTTGTGCTTTTTGTATTGAGATATTGATGTACTTCTCCATCTGTGGAACTTTGAACACAACATCAAAGAAGTCAAGGTCGAGTCTTAAAACCTTATGCCCAGAAGAATCAATCACACTTCTGCTCTCCTTGATGTAGTGGGATGCAACTTGACAGAAAAATTCTATATTGTGTGGAGCAATAGGGAACATAGATACCAAATGCAGGTTACTGTGTACAATTTCTCTCATAGAATCATCAAGAGGCTTCTTCTCAATTTTCTCTACAAAATCAACTAGGTCTTGATGACCAACCTCTATGTATTTTGTCTCTTCCACCTTGGAGACCACTACAGTTAGTGAATAGACACCTTGATACTTATACTTCATTTTGTCTTTAGCTTTTGAAGACGACAAAGGTTTTCTGGAAGTCATCTGAGAGCAACTAAATCTACGATCAACAAATTTAAGGATCTTGAAAAGAGATTGCAAGATGTGTAGTCAAACTTTAGTCAAAAAACAACATGGGGATGCATGAAGTGAGCAACGATGATGAGAAAGCATGGAGCGAGTAACGTATGCAAAATGATGCACAAAGTGGAAGGAACAAGAAACAGAGCGAGACTGGCAAGTTTTGAAATGTTTTGGAGAAAAATTGGGAAAAGTGTAAGGGCGTTGAAAATTAGCGCCCTTGCACTTAGGAGAAATGCAACTTTGGTGTAGGGGCACTGGAAAACAATGCTCCTGCACTTCTCAGTGTTAGGAAAAATTTCATGATGTCAGGGTGCTCTTTTTTAGTGCCACTACACTTGAGAGTTTAGACAACTTTTCATTATGTCAGGGCACTAAAATTCAATGCCCTACACTTAGCTCAAAATTTGTGTAAGGAAATGTGGATCAAAACAGTGCGCCATTGTTTGAGAACTTCATTACTTAGAAGATTTTAAAACATAGAATGTGTTTTGGTGTGAGAGTTTTTAAAAACGTCATGAAGTTTACAAGTAAAACTCAATCTACATTTGTGAGCTTCATAAAACCAATGCATATTAATGGCCGTTGAAACCAAGGGAAGAGATGAACTTGTAGAGATCAAAGGGATGCATTCAAAATGCATTTTGGAAGAACAGTGGAACAACAAAAGAGCAGGTCGACCCATGACCAAGATAAAATGAAAAATAAAAGCAAAGAAAAGAAATGTTTAAAGAAGGATAAAAAAATGTGTTTTGGAGGGCAACATAAAAATGTAAAAACATATTTGCATATCTAAACAAGATAAAAAACATTCATGAGAAGAAGAAATAAAAGGAAGAAAGAATAAAAATGTACCTGAAACAAGCACTTAAAACCTAGCTCGACCCAAAAGTTAGATCTTTAGAAAAATACATTTTTCTTGAGGTAGATGCACGCCCAACAAAGAGGAATGGAGTGAAGACCAAGAATGATGAAAAAGAAACAATGAAATCATTTTTAAGTGATTGAGAAAAACCAAAAACCTAACTCAAGTCACCCAGTTAATTGAGGCATAAAAGATGGCACGAAAAGCAAAAAGTGCAAAAGACTTGAAAAAGTGCGCCTAAGCCAATATTGGCTAAGTCTTGCAAAGAAGGTGTAAAGGTGCTAAAATTCAGTGCTTTTGCATCTTCAAACAATCACCTTTGTGTAGGGGTGCTGATTTTTGGCACCTCTGCACTTTCAACACTTAGCCAATTTTTTAATGTGAGTTGGAGTGCTGTTTTTGGGCACAACTGCACATTTAACAATTTCACTAAGTATTGACAGGGAGACTTCATGAAGGAGCTCGTTTCAAAGGTCTTCGCAAGGTGAACACAGGGGGATTCTCAAACTGACTATTTGAGGCTTTGGAACACATTTTGAGGTGGCTTGATAATTACCCCATTTTACGTGCTTGAACTTCACGAACCTAGGAAACAAACAAGTTTCGTAGGGGGGTTATCCATGGAACGAGCATTGCTAGACTCTGTGATAACATAACTATGATAATATGATTATAGGTTTAACATTTTGTAGATGGGCATCTTGACCCTATATGGGCAATATAGTCAAAATCTCAAGACCAATGGGTGAAGTGTTTGGAGCCAAAGGAGACATCTTCTAGAAGAAAATGATTAAAAGTACTAGGATTTACATCTATACACATAAGCTAGGATCTACACATGCAATTTTGAAAGATAATAAAATTTCAACATAATTATTTGATTTCACTTTAATTATCCATGAATAGATACATAGATTTATTTTATTAGTTTTTGAAGATACCTTGCAAAGAGTTTTCAAGGGTTTTACAATCATTTAGTTGATTAACTAGGTAAATAAATCACTCAAACAAATAAATGAGGTTAGAATAACAAGAAATATTTCTAAAAGACAATCTATTGCTCTTGGGGACACTAAAAAAAAAAAATATATGCATTAGAAACTTTCCTTAAAGGATTACATTTTTATACGAATGGGTTGAAACCATATTTGTCACATTCAAAAAATAGTACCAAGTTTTATATAGGCCGCAAGACAATAATTTACAATCTTTCTTCTCAATCATCTAGTTGATTAACTAAGTACATAAATCACTCAAACCAATAAATGAGACTAGAATAACAATAAATATTTCCAAGACAATATATTGCTCATGGAGACACTAAAAAAAATTAAATATGTGAATTAGAAAATTTCATTAAAGGATTACATTTTTTATATAAATGGATTGAAACCACATTTTTCACATTCAAAAAATAGTCCCTAGTTTGTTATAGGTCACAAGACAACAACTTGGAATCTTTCTTCTTTCACTCTTCTACAACCTAATAAGTAATCAAATAGTTTCCAATATAATTTTTTATATACATATTCATCTACCCTACCCTAAATAACTTCATGTATGAAGGAAGGAAGCTAAATCACGTCAAATAATATTTAGGTCATGCACATATTAACATAAATTATTAACAAAGGAAGAGGACATCACAATTAAAGTGAAGATGTACCTTGGTATCCATGAATTGGTTTTATCAACAAGAGATGTGTTATGAACCTCATTATACTATATGTTACCTAATATTAGTTAGGTCCATATGCTTTGTAAAATAGATTCCTCCCAAAATGGATCATGACCATATAATTTAGCTAGTGTCAATGTGTTAATCACATAATGTTGGGCCTTATGGGTTGATGCAAGAAGTTGGGTCCAAAAAAGCTGAAAAAGTGGAAGTGTTTTTTTTGGTTTTTAGAATTTGTCACATTTGGACTGAAAATTTGAGGCACTTACATAATGAATCTTAAAAAAAGTCAGTAATATGAAATTTAGCATTTTGAATCTAGTTTCCAAATATGTAATTTATTCAAATACCTAGATTATAGAAATTAAATTTTGATAGGGATGTATAAAAACCACTTTTTAAGTCATTTTTTTACCATACCATGCACATGTATAGACACCACTTTTTGACCCAAATAAAAGTATTTTGATAATTCCTTTTGTGGAAAGAGATTTAACAACATGAATATTGATGAGGAATTTTTTTGTAATTTTTTTTATTGAATTTTTATTGGCCTTAATTGCTGTTTCTAAAAATCAATGTGTACGGACAACATAATTGGACCTATAGTAAAATTTTTTTGAATATTTTTTTTCATTGTGTAGGGAATTGTCTAGATATTGATGCCATATAATTGTTTTTACAAGAAACTTATCCCAAAAAAAGTTATTAAAAAACAAAAAAAAAAAACCCTAATATTTCAAGTTTAAGGACTAGTTTGCTTAGAAATTAATTAAAAAATAAAAATATAATCCAATATTAATAAAAATTATATATTTAGAAACTATAAATTTTGTTCTCTAATGGGTTTTAATTTTATAAATTGATTTAGAAAAAAGTCCATCAGCCATATTGCCAAAGTTAGTTATTTCTCCCAAAATTGCCCTGACCTTGTACTTGTAGGTCTAAGCCTAGGTGTTGGATTACCATGCCTTTTCTAAGCCTAAGTCGAAATGAAAAACATCTCTTGTGAGTTTAAAACCTTTTGGAAGTACACATTTCAAAATGGGTATCTATTTTAGAAAATGAATGGGTATTTTTTTTAAAGCTGAAAAATGACACTTCCCTTGAATGTGGGCCCAACTTCTTGCTCAAACCTTTATATTACCCATATGTCAAAGGAATAAAATTGAGAAGATGGTATAGGAGATGCTAGAAGAAGGTATTATATATAATAGTCAAAGTACCTATTGTTATCTAGTGTGATAGTATACAAGAATGGTGAAACTAGGTGCATTTGTCTAAATTATAGAGAAATTAACTAGTACACCATCAAATATAAGATTCCTATTTCAACCGTTAATATTTTTTAGATGAACTAAATTTATAGCTATGTTTTAAGAAACTTGATCTTAGGTCATGTTATCACCAAATTAAAATCAACTAATGAGGTATTTCCGAGACAAATTTTAGGACTTGTGACGATGTTTATGAGTTTTAGTGATGTTATTTGGTCTTAATATTTCTTCTTATATATCAAATTTTTAATAAATTTCAAATTTAAGCTATTATTAAGGCTATGATGGAGTGGGAAATTCTTCAAACTATCAAAAAATTTAGGAGTTTCCTATAACTCACTATATATTATTGCTGCATACAAAAATCCCTCTCCAAAATTTGGAAAAAGGATGGTTTTTAGTGAAATGAGGCCACTAATAAAATATTTAAAAAACTAAACCTAAAGCTATGTGTACTACTCTAATTCTAGATCCTCTTGATTTGACTAAGAATAGTATTATGTAGTTTGATGCTTTAAGGAATCTATAGGAATAATTATTATGAGATCCATAATTACTTTTGACAGTATTCAATTGAAGGTTAATAATAAACTCAAATTAATTTATGTCAAAAAATACTAGCTAAATTATTCATGCAAACAAATAATAGAGGGCATATAAGATGGGTAAACACTACAAAGTAAAGACATATTGTTGTAAACTAAAATGATTTTTTTATGTTATTAGTTCCTTTAAAGAAAAATAGAAATGGGTCACTAAAATATTGGGATATAACATTGAGATAATTTATAAGAAATTTAAGGAGAATGTAGTGGTTGGTACATTATCTAGAAAGGATGATAATGCAGAGGAATTAATATGTACCATTTCAATATTATAGGTAGATTGGGTAGATGAAGTTAGATTAGTAATAAAAGGTCATAGATTAGTAATAAAAGGTCACTATATGGAATCTCATTTTACAACTTTGTAAATTTTTTCATTTTTTATAAAAAGGGGTAAAAAATTTATTGAATATTAGAAAGCAACATTACAAAGGAAGCAAAGGACCAAGGTCCCAAGGAAAAACAAGCACATCGAACTAAACTAAGATAAAACAACCAACACCATCATCTGTCACCATTCCCAACCTTGTCTTTAGCAAGAATATTCGTTAAATCAAGACAGAGCTCCTGTGGAACCAACTCCCACTCCTCAATTCTCCATCCCTCAACATGCTCAGAAGCCCATTTTGCCAAACAATCAGCTGCCCTATTCCACTCTCGTGGAATATGGGAAAAAGTCACTGTTTCCATCAAAGAACTAACCCGCAGAATTTGTTGCACAACCCTAGCCAATTGCCAGTTGACATCTGCCACTTTTTGCTCAATAAGCAAATTGATCAATATCTAGGAATCAGATTCACAAACAATCCTTCTCCATCCCAAAGCATGAGCTCTCTCAAGAGCGTCAAGAATAGCCAACCCTTCCACCAGGTTGATGGTCTGTGTCCCTTCATAGATCGAAAAGAGGAAGATCATCGAGCCCAAAGAGTCCCTACCAATCCCCCCAATACTAGCTGGTCTTGGATTGCCCCTTGAAGATCCATCAGTATTGATCTTCAAAACACCATATGGTGGAAGTTGCCATTTGCCATCCCTATCAATTTTTTGCTTCTCTCGTCGTCCTCTCCAAGCCCTTTCCAAAGCCAAAGACGACCCCTGGATCCCCAATCTCTCCACCAACTCTATATCCATTTTCACCAAAGGGAATTTCACTTCACACCTAGCTTCCACTATTTCTTGAACCATGCCCAATAATCTCTACCAAATTTGTTGCACCAACCTCCATTCTCCACGAAATATCCTTCAATTATGTTCCAACCAAATCTGCCACAATAAGATGGGCCCCACAAACCACACATCCTGTAAAAAGGAGGCCACAGAAGGGGGTCGACCCATCCCCTGCCAAAAATCAATCAAGGAGGAAGCATGAACACAAGGAATTTTTGAAACACCCCACCAAAAATGCCAAAGCTGGAGGGAAAAAGAGAAATGAAAAAATAAGTGAGTAGAGTCCTCCTCATTAGCCCCACACATAACACAAACAGAAGGACCCTGAAAACCTCTCTTCCAAATGTTATCCTAAGTCAAACACTTATTCCAGGCCAACATCCAAACAAAACAATTACATTTTGGCCAAGAAAGCTTGTTCCAGACCTTCTTCCACCACTGAATTTCAAGCCCAACCAACCTATGAGACAATAACACACTATAACCAGAGGCTACAGTGTAGGTCCCCTTAGGATTGGGGGACCAGGCAAGCACACCATCATCTCAAAGAGAGCTACATCTTCGACTGGAGAGGACATTTTGTAGCACAACAGAATCCTCTTGTAAACCAACATCTGGCCACTCATTTGGGGACTTCCATTTGGCCATCTCCATCTGACCACAGGAGGAAAAGGACTTAAAATCACTCACCTATGACCAACTAGCCTCAAGAAACCTCTGGCAAGGATTCAACAAGTTGGGAAATTGGGAGGTGATGGGAGGAAAACCATCCCAAGAATCAGTCTAGAATTGGACCTCTGTCCCCTTCTTGCAGATCCAAAATAATCCTTCCTTAATAAGCACAACCCCTTTTTTGAGGGTGCCCCATATCACAGAGCCCTTCCCCACAAGGGGGTACCTAGAAATATTGGGTTGAGGGATCTCAGGGAGATACTTATGAGAAAGAACCTTGGCCCAACTCTTATACTACTCCTTACACCACCGCCAATACAGTTTAGCAGCCAAAGCCTCCCCAGTCAAAGCTGATTGCCTCAAGCCTAGTCCACCATATTGTTTCAGACTACAAACAACCTCCCATCTAACCAAGCTCCATTTGGAGGACTCCAAGCAACCAACCCATAAAAATTGTCTTGCCACAAAATCAAGGTCCTTAAGAAAGCCCATAGGGGCAACCTGGAGCATGCATCTATAAATGGGCAGAGCCTGCACCACAGACTTAATCAACTGGACATGACCAACAAAGGATAACCATCGATGAGTCCAGTGATTAAATTTTGCCCGAAATTTATCCAAAATGATCTGCCAAGACTCCCTAGGCAGTCTACTCATCGAGATGGGAATGCCAAGGTAAGTCACTGGGAGAGTCCCGATCTGAAATCTCAAAGTTTGGGCAATCCTCTGCTGAATGGGGCCAAGTGTTGAAGAAGAAAATGGAAGACTTGCCCTCATTAATCTGTTGACCGGAGGCAACCAGGTAAACATCCAACACTCTTCGTAAATTAGAGGCCTCTCGCATTGTAGCCATCCCCATCAAAGCAGTATCATCCACAAATTGTAGGTGAGTTTGCGGAGGTAAGGTGCCACCCCACCTCCAACCTTGAATGAGACCAAACTCCAAACTCCATTTAATCCATCTCCCCAAACCTTCAGCCAAAAGAATAAACAAGTAAGGGGAAAGAGGATCACCTTGACGAAGCCCCCTAGAAGCACCAAATAACTCAGAGTGACTCCCATTGATAAGCACAGAGAAAGAGACTGAAGTAACACAACTCAAAACCCATTGAATCCATTCTTCAACAAAACCAAAAGCACCAAGAACCCGCTAAAGGAAGGACCACCTAACTCTGTCATATGCCTTAGCCATATCCAGTTTGATAAACATCGCTTTTTCTTTAGAACTAGCCATAGAATGGATGACCTCAGTTGCAATAACAATCCCATCCAGAATTTTCCTACCAGCTACAAAACCACTTTGTTCTTCGAAGATCAGCTCCTCAAGCCCCTTTTTCAATCTGTCAGCAATAAGTTTAGAAATAATTTTATAAATTACATTGCATAAAGAAATGGGCTGAAATTGGCTTAACCTATCGACCCCCTCACTCTTGGGAATAAGAGCCAGAAAGGTAGCATTTAGGGCCCTTAGCATCTGCTTACTTTGTTGAGATTCTTGAACCACAGCCAGGAGGTCAAGTTTGATTCTATCCCAAAATTCTTGAAAAAACTCAATTGGGAAGCCATCTGGACCAGGCGCCTTCCCTTTCTTCATATTGAAAACAATCCCTTCAAGCTCTTCAAGTGAGATATCACTCATGAGTTGTCGATTCAAATCTCCAGACACGAGAAAGGGGATACAAGAAAGAATCTGTGCTTCCTTAGGAGACCCCCCTTGCGAGTCCTCCCTAAAAAGAGATTCAAAGTACTACACCGCCTCCCTTGAGATTTTCGGGAAGGAGGAAAGATAGTCTCCCCTGTCATTCACCAGACCAGAGATAGAATTTCCATGTCACCTGGCTTTCACTAAATTGAAAAAGAAAGCTGTATTTTTATCCCCTTCCTGAAGCCACTCAATGTGAGCCTTCTGTTTCCAATACATTTCCTCTCGCAGTTCCCATTCTTCAAGAGTTTTCACAGCTCGAGCCTCGTCCTGAAGCAACTCAACTGTCACCCCATCCTCCCTTAACCTCCTCATGATACCATCCAAATCTTCCTTAGCCATCGCCTTTGCATGGAAGACATTCCCAAAGTACTGACGATTCCACCATTTGAGCTCAAATTTAACATATTGAAGTAGTTTAGCAAAGGTATACATTGCCGTGCCATAGGCTGGTCTACCTTTCTTCCACCAGTTAGTCACAATGGCATTCAAAGAAGGGTCCTGTAACCACATAAGTTGGAACCTAAAAGAGGGCATACAAGGCACATGAGTTGACTCCGTAGCAAGCTTAATAGGCCAATGGTCTGATCCTCTCCAATCCAAGATGTCAGAGCAAGATGACCACATCCCTCCAACCTAGTAACAGGAAACTAGAAATCGATCTAATCTTTCTGCAATGTAGAAATCACCAACCCGACAATTATTCCAGGTGAACTGACCATTGCTTGGTTTGATATCAACAAGATTCAAGGTATTGATATTGTCACGAAGTAGCCGTGCAGAGGGCTCCAACCTTCCAGTACCACCACGCTTCTTAGCTAACTCACAAATAGCATTGAAATCTCCACCCAAAATCCATGGATGAAAAGGCATCATGCTACGGATAAGCCTGATATGGGACCATAGACCTTGTTTACCTTGAAAATCTGTAGGGGCATATATATTAGAAAATAGAATGACATCCCCTGTCTCAAAACTAGTAGCAATCATAGACATAGAGGATTTAGAAGAAATCCACCAAAGAGGTCAGATTCTTCAAGGATTCCATAAACATGCCAAACCCCCAGAAGCTCCAATGCACTGGCACTCCCCGCTCCTCGACAACTTAGGTTCCAAGCCTTGCATATTCTCAACAAATAACTTAGTTTCTTGCAAAAAGAAGACATCATGACCTTTCCTTCTAACTAAATCATGATCCGCTTGTTGTCTAGGGCCGCTGTTCAAGCCCCGTACGTTCCATGACAGAACAATCATTTCAAAGGGCTTGAAAAAAGAGAATCTAGAATCTTTACTGACCCTGACTCCACCAAATTCTCACTTGCCAGTTTAATCTTTTCCACATCCTTTTTTCTGCTGGGTTTAGCAAATTTCTCTGCCCCACGCTTCTAATA
Source organism: Sequoia sempervirens (assembly GCA_007258455.2). Taxonomy (NCBI): domain Eukaryota; kingdom Viridiplantae; phylum Streptophyta; class Pinopsida; order Cupressales; family Cupressaceae; genus Sequoia; species Sequoia sempervirens. The sequence continues at coordinate 22,697 of VDFB02319033.1, forward strand.
TCCTTCTACAAAATGCCCAATTTGGGAGGAGGATTGATCTTCTTAGTCAGGTTTGAACAAGTGTTCTTCCCAGGAAGAGAAGAATCCTCCCCTACTAATGTAACAATGGCCGAGGGTTCCTGCACCTTTGAAACCACTGTCAGTTGATTAACTTCCATGTCCAGACAATCATCCCTTTCTGGCTCCAAAGAAGAATCAAGAACAAAATCCTCCTGAGCTAAGCCCACAAGCCCCTGATCTAAGTTGATCAAACCTGGGTTCACTTCCTATTGGCTGAGCTCATCCAGAACCTGAAACCTATTAAAGGTACCTTCATCCTTCCTTTCTTTAAAAGGCCTCTTTTGACCCCTATTCTGGTTTTGAGCCTTGACCAGAGCAAAACCATCAGACGCACCTACCTCATTAGGAGAAATGCTCTTCCCCTTATCTATTTCAGGAAGATTGCTAGCAGGTTGTGAAGGCTGCGACTCCACAGGCTTATACCTTGGACATCTCCAATGCAAATGGCCATATTCTCGACAAAATTGACAACGAAAGGGAAGAGTTTCATAGGCTAATTGCTGCACCCAAGAATAAGAGCCCGCACACATATCTATTGCATCGGGAAAAGGCCTACTTAGATCAATCTCAACACAAATGCGTGCAAAAGTCATTACCTTTTTACCCAAAGTTTGGGATGAAGTACCAACTAGTTTTCCCAGCACCGAGGCCAAAAGGTGCAACACATCCTCTCGACAGCATTCCACTGGGAACCTTGATAGACGAACCCACACAGGGACATGATTTGAAAGCTCCTCGGTGGGGTTAAAACCTGCATGCCATGGCTTGATAAACAACCCTACCTTATTATGAAAATAAGTTCCTCCCTCAAATACCCTATTGCGATTAGCAATGCAATTAAAAGTAACCATGAAATAATTGTTCACCAGCAACATTATCTCCATTTCCCCCTCTGGCTCCCATGTCCTTCAGGCCCAAACCTCCAAAAATTGTAAAGAAACTCTCATCCCCAAAAATTTACAATATAAAGAGTGAGCTGAGTAATACTCAACATCTTTAGCAATCATTGCAAACAAAACAACCAGTTTTGGCCTCTCCTTGCACCTCTTGAGACATCCGTTAATCTTTGTGATCCTCGTGCCATTGGATAACCCTATATCAACACTCCCTGTATTCAGAGCAAATAGATTGTTATCAAAGGTCTTCATCCCTTGACTTGAAAATCGCAAGCTAATTGCTACCCGAAAATCCAAGTTAGGGCACCCCACTAATGTCTCACCCTTTAAAGCTGTCAAGCCCAAGGCAATAAACTCAATCCCTGCACCAAAGAAAGGGTGGGGAAGCCCTTCCCACACCCTTCCACTTAGCACCACACCAATCACCAAACACCCGCACCTCAAACCCTTCCCACCCGCACAACAGAGAGAAGGAACAAAGAAATCGGGAAGAGAATGTAACCTATACACACCCCACACACCAAGAAGTAGTCACACACCCCACCGAACACCACCACCCTGCACAATGGATGCAATAGACCCACCTCCCAGGCGGACACCCAACACCGAAAACAAAGAAAGTAGGAGGGAGCCAAAGGAAAACCACGCGCCCCCGTACATAGCTATAGGTAGAAAGGAAATCAAAACCCCCAGACGCTCACAAATAGACCCACCCAGACAATGCATAGCAAGCAAAGATCCAGAACGAGCTAGGGCACGGATGCCCTAGCTCGGCTCCCAAGCACGCAGACCCGAGCCATCTCCCCAAATTATTACAGTAACTAAAATGAGTTTTTTTTGAAGGGAGACTCCCTATGGTATAAAGAGAACTTTTACCTATACACAAACTCTGCCCTTAAACAAAATATTTTACAAGAGATCCATGCTTCTCTAGTTATGGGTAATTTTGGATTATTAAATCCTTATCATAGATTCAAGAAATATGTCTTTTGGGATGGGCTCAAAGGGGATATCAAAATATTTGTAGTAAAATACATGATATGCTAGAAAAATAAAGGGGAGATATTTAAGAGACTAGGCCTTCTCTAAACCTTATCTAAATTACAAGATTGAGGTGTGAAGAGGTACTCATAAATTTTATCATAGGTTTGCACAAGTCTAAAGGAAATAAAATCATCATGGTTATTATGGACCGAATGATCAAATTTCAACCTTTTTGTGCTTTTTCACACCTTGTTTTTGCTAGTATTAGATAAAAAAATTAATGGATATCTTTTATCAGTTATATGGGACTCCAAAAATTAATTTAAGTGATCATGATCCTATATTTATAAGTAATTTTTTAACTTACTCTCATGTTTAGAAAGTCAACTTGCTCGTAGCTCATCATATCATCCTAGAAATTAAATGGATAGAATAAGATGACAAACAAACTATTGGAGGGTTGTTTCAATGTTTTACATAAGATAACCAAGAGAGATGGGTGCAATGTGTTGTAAGGTGTGCACCCTTGGTATCCTTGTGTTGTGCAACAAAACGCTTGGGTTAGTGACATGGCTTAACTGCCTCTCATGGATTCATTAACTCTTGTGGTTGTATCGAGCATTAACAAGTTGATCTTTTGGTGCGATGACAATTATCTTTGCAAAAGTGGTATTAGAGCTTGGGTCATGGGTTCAAACCCCTCGCTTGCGCTAGGGGGAATTGTTGCAAGGTGTGTACCCTTGGTCTCCTTGTGTGTGCAGTGCAACACTTGGGATTGTGACATGGCTTAACCACCTCCCATGGATTCATTAACTCTGGCAGTTGTATTAGACATTAATAGGTCGATATTTTGATGTAACAACAACTATCTTTGCAACACAATGGTTACCACTAGAAAAGTTTTGGTATAACACTTATTTACACACTTCATTCAAAATGTATCTAATTGTGGCATTTTATGGGTACCACATTCCACCATCAATAATATCTTCAATATGGCCAAAAGCTAAATGTAAAAATATTTAAAGAACATATTTAGCACATGAAAGAGACACTCTCTAGTCTCATAGAGAACTTGGTAATAAAATATAGCATAATGAGCCTACAAGCTAATCAACACTATAATTTAATGAGTTTTGAAGTAGAAGATTGTACCTTTTTATATAATTACAACCATGTAAGTAGATATCACTAAAAAAATACAAGAAGGATAAAATGATATTATACAATTATTATCCCCCTTATAATTTTTTTTAGATAATTGGTAGTGTAGCATATAAATAAAAAATCAAATTTTCCTAAGTCAACCAAAATATGTTTGATCTTTTATTTTTCATACTTGAAGAAGGATATTGGACAAAGAGTTTCAATCTAGGTGGGGTTATTATAATGAGAGAATAATTTTAGAACCTAAGGGAATCCTTCAAACATGCACTAAGATGCTATAGATGAGGGCAATCACAAAGTATTTGATCAAGTGGAATAATTTTCTATTTGAAGATGCTAAGTAGGAAATGAAAATTTTGTGCAAAAGATTCCACAATTGATTTGTGTTGAGAAAAATGCTTATTTAAATAATTGGGAATGTTATTCCATTAACCCATTAATTAAATAGTGGTTTATATGTATCCAACTTGTGGCTATCACAATCCTTAAATAATTTATACAGTCTTATATATGTGGGTTGGTTTACATCCAAGGCATAAGTATGGTATATTGGTGATAGAAAGTAGTAGTTCATCATCTTATGAACCAAATAGTGGGGCATGATATACCCTTAACCCATTGATTATATGGGGAATATGTATCCAACTTGGGGTTAGCACAATTCTTAATTAATTTATATATTCAATTATCCATAATTAAGATACACCAAAAAATAATATAATTTAGGATCCTTGATATATGAATAGATATAGGCTAAGGAAAGGAGCCAAGTATGTGTCTCAATGTAAGATCTATCATTGAAGGAAAATTAAAGGGTTCGAGGGTCAAGGTTGGGAGATATGAAATAATTAAATCTTGAACCCTAAACAAAATATACTAATAAAACATAAGTGATAATGTATCCAAACCCTAATTAAATAAAACATGCAATCAAAGATGAATGAATTCATAATATAATATTTAAGACCAAATATAAGGATAAAACTATGAGGAAAGACCATAGGAGACTTAAGACTAAATTATTTCACTAAAACTAAAGGGTAAACAAACAATCTTTTTTAAATAAATTTTCTCACACCACTTATCTATAAAGATAAGTAATAAAATATCGGATTTAAGTGATTTCAAATTGGAAATATAAACTTCATTAGATATGAAAATAGAAAATAATAATAATAAACTCATACCTTAGAGTTAGAGATGGAAAATATTGTCACTTATTACTAATACTTATAATCATAAACTATACCTAGAATAATAGAATATGATGATTGGAATCTACGAAATTTGGAGTTGATTGTAACCCACCTTTCTAATAGAGTTTTTTCTTAGTTTCTAAAA
>VDFB02319038.1:0-12997 GCA_007258455.2 Sequoia sempervirens
AAAACCGACCTTTAATAAATATTATTGCAATGTCCCCCAAAGGGCCAATGTTTTTGAAGCGGTTGATTGTGAGGCAAAAATCAAGGATGCAAAATTTATTTCTAAAATCCTCATTGAGTCCATAGAGATGGTGGGTCGTAAAAATGTTGTCTAATTCATTACAGATGATGTGAAAATTTGCAAGGCAGCAAGTATTTTGGTTGAGGAAAGGTATGAGCACACTCTTTTGGACACCATGTACCATACACTCCCTTAATTTGGTGATGCAAGCAATTGGCACTCAAATAGAGTGGGTGAAAGCTATATACAGTAAGGGTGAGGAGATCCAAATGTTCGTGACAAACCATCATATGTCACAAGTCATTTTCTAGACTTTCTTGAATTTGGAAATATTGAAGGTAAATTTATTTTATTTTATTTTTAAATTTCATTTATTTCGTGTTTATTTAATGTGTTATTAACTTCTTTTTTACACAACATTAGGTTGGTGAGACCCGATTCGCATCACATATGATTGTTTTGGGATGACTTGTGAAGGTGTGAAAGGCATTGCGCGCCATGGTCACTAGCCACCAATGTTGTATTTGGAAGCAATCAAATTCAAAGAGGGCCCAAAAGGTCAAGTCATTGATCCTAGATCACAATTGGTGGGCTTGTGTGTACTATGTCTTGAGTTTCACCAAGTCTATCATGAATATGATTGTAATCAGGGCTAAAATTATCAAGGTTAGGCAATAAAGCATATAAATCAAACCCTAATAAACAGTAAAGCACAAATAAGCATAAAGACATAAAACATAGAACAATACTACCATAAAATCTTCATGTCACCATTGATTCACCTTCATTGCACTTCTCCATTTTGCTTGAATATGATAATTGCCCTCAAATTTTGAGTATGCAAATAGGCCTAATGACAATAACAAAGCAAAATATTGAAGATTGTAATTGACTATGAATGCATTTGACTTGATGTGGATAGATTTGATAGCAAGATAGCATAAGATTGCATAAGCTTGTGTAGGTTGGTCACAAAATGGAAATGACAAGGTCTTTTATAGGAAAGACAATTTTGAATGAAGAGCTAAGATTGTCAATAATCAGATACTGGATAAGATGCTAGTATTACACTAAGATAGGGACAAGGAAAATGATAAGGATTGGTCTTAGTTATAATACATAAATAAATTTGAAATTAAAATTGGAGGCTAATTGAAGACATGAACTGGGCAGGATCAGTGCTGGATAAAGAGGAGAGAAATTAAATAATAAATTATTTAATCTGGTGTGACAAATAATTAGCTAAATTTAGCAGTGGTTGTTAATTTACTAGAAAGAATGTGACCAAAAGGGACCTTTCGAAGAGTGGACAGTCTAATGAGCTAATTTCTTTAAATTTATACTTGAAAAGAAACTAATAGACCAATTAAATAATTAGAAATAAAATTATAATTGGAAAGTGGTATAAAAATTAAATAAATAAGAATTTATTTAAATAATCAAGGAAGAATAGAGATAGAAATGAATTATATATTAGCAGCATAAGCCATGTTTTATCTATAATGTACGTCTATTTTATATTAATATAAATATATGGGCTATTGGCCTTTTGCTTAAAAAAAAAAAAGAAGATAGAAATGAATTAATTAAAATAAAATTATTTAATTAATAGAAGACTTATGACTTTAGAAAATAATTAAATAATTAAAAATTATTTAATTAAAAAAGACAACAGAGGAAATGATGGAAAATTTAGAAGTCGCAAGCCTAGGACAATTTTTAGTGTCTACAATGATCAAGTTTGTCAATACAAATTGGCCATGTTTGGGGGAAATTTGTGACGGCATTGACTCCATGATAGAAAAAATAAATGTCATAATAGCACAAAAAGAGAATGATCCCAAAGAAATATTTTTTTTGAAGTGTGGAAAAAATCATTTATTGCCGCTAGAACAAGATGAACACACCATTGCATCTCCTTGAATATGGATTTTCCCCAAATACTATAGCACAAAGATACTTTCTTTGCCAAGGAAAACTACACTATATAGAGATAGTGAAGTTTCTAATGGGTGCAAGTTGGCATTTTGAAGTATCTTCTCAAATCCAGAAGTGGTGGATAATGTTAGGAAAGAGTTTAGCAAGTTCACCTAAGGATGAGATCATAGTATTTGTGCTCTTTGAGACCAATACAAGGAAAATGCTCATACATGGTGGTACCTCCACAAACAATATTTTCTCCAGCCTCTTGCAATCAAGATTCTATCACAAGTAAGCATTTTTTATTTTTTATTTTTTAACATTTGTAGACTTTAGTACTTACTATTCTTTAATTTCTTTTGCATTTTTTATTTTTAAGTTGCATTGGTTTTCTCTCCAATTTCAACAGGTTGCAAGTTCTTCTTCAACGGTACAAAATTGGAGTTCGTACTTCTTTATCCACTCAATGAAGCATAACTGGTTAGCTGCAAAAAAAGCAAGACTTGGTCAAGTTCATCTACTTGGAAGGTCTAGATATTGATCATGTCAAGGTGGTGCTAGACAATTTTGCTTCATACTTGCAAGAAAGATCCCACAAGGATGCAAAGGATAGCTAGGGAATGTGCAGAAAGAACATGACATGCATCTACATGTCAATTAATAAGTACAAGGTATTTTTCCATAGCATGTCAAACTATGATATTGCTATGTGCTAAGTGGACCATTCATTATCATGAGAGATGGGTTCATGTGAACCACTACTCATGAAATATGAGTCGATGAGTTTGACTCAAAAACTATGTAGTTGAATCCTGATAGCAATATCATAATCTACATGTCAAATTTTGACTTAAGATGTAATGCAAAGTTAGAATTCAAGAGTGCAAGTCAAGTGACTTTTGGACTTCTTTTTGTAATTTTGTCTCACATGGTTTTTGGCAGGGAAAACTTTTCACATTCCTCAATCCAACAAGCCTACAAATATGTAATTGAAATTAATTGTTAAGGGTCGGAAACCTTTTGAAATCAATACAATAAATTTTTGTCTCTCCAGTTTTGATCCTTTTGAAATCAATACAATACAATTTTGCTGCTCCACTTTTGAATTTTATTTCTTCTTTGTGGTGTTTCAATCTCTAAGCATGATATCTCTTGCTTTATATACTAATTCATGAATTTCAATGAGTTTGAAAGTTATCATATAGAATTTTTTTCAGCATCTAGGCTATGGAAGCTCTTTCTTTACCCTGCACTGCAAGTCAAGTGGTTGAGTTTGAGTCTTTTGTGGTTCATCCTTTTCATTGAAGATTGCACTATCTTGAGTATTGGCTATGGTATTTTGGGTTGTACCAAGAGCGATTTGAAGTTGAATTTGTTGGTTTGACAAATGGTGTATGGAATGTGAGAATAACAGGCTTAGACCTTCTAACTCGACTTTTCTCACCTTTTTATTTTCATAATTTTCTTTTTTTTGTTCTGCTGTTAGGTTTAGATGATTAAAATTTTGGTTATATTTTCTGTTTTAACTTTATATATTTGTGTTGTACAAGAATGATGGGTTCTTTGGCATAAAAGGCAGAAAATCAAAAGTTTTCATTGCTGTGTTGGAGTTTAAGAATCTTTTTTTCTTTTTGGTTAAAACAGAAATTAATTGTGTTGGGGTTTTTGATTTGGCAAATAATGTGTCTTCTCACATAACAGGGCAGAAATACAAGAGTCTCTGCAACTCCCATGTGGCATAATTCTGATTCTCAAGACTCATATGCTGTCATAAAATTCAGGACTATCATTTTGAGGACAAAAATTAAAATCTTTGTTAATTCTTCACAAGCTGCAGTTCTGATTTCAGATTTAGGGGCTGATATAAGAGTTTAAAAGGGTGTGAATCTCTTTCAAATTAATTCAAACCCTTGGGTTCGAAATTCTGATTTTAAATTGCTGCCATAAATCCTGTCAAGGCCTGATATCAATATATTGAAATCAAATTCAGGCATGAAAGTGTTTTAAGGTTGTATGCAACTGATTTCATTTTTTTAAACCATTAAACCTTGTTTGTGACTCTTAGTTTTCCACCAAAGCCCCTTGAATGGGATTGCCAAAGCAGTCTCTTACTTAAGTATTCCAAGCAACTTTGCAAACTTGCAAACCAAGTAAAGACTCTTGAGGCTAAACACCTTCCAAGAAGAGGAACATTTTCCATTCTAACATGTTGGCATACCAAACCACGCATCAACAAGGCGGATCTCAAGGGGAAGTTTGATCTTCATGAAAGTACAAAAAGAACCTATTCCTTGTTTTGTTGTTCAATTGGCGTTAATCCTGTTATGAACAAGCAAGCTGATAATGGTGAATGGTTTGACAAACATTGGTTGGAGAGGAGGTTCTAAACTGACAAGTGCCAACTCTATGCATATATATAGTCTTTTACCATTCATATTATGGTATTCGTCAAGCTCAATAATGTGTGGGAGTTGGATGACCCCTGCAAAAGGGTTAAACATATTTAGTCATCCAACACTGAACTGAAAAATGCCTTTTTTAGATGGTAATTTTGCTTAGTAAACTGATTGTTGGTCAAGTTTGCTTTCCTACAGTTGAGAAATTATGCTATGTATGTAGTAATAGTCAATTAAGAATTTGTTCTTTGATTGTCCGTATACTCAACAGGTTTGGAATGAATTTTCTATTGCCTTGGATCAAAATCTCTATGTAAAAGAATAACACCTAGTTTGATCTTTTGTTCAGCGTCCAATACTGTCAAAGTAAATTTGTTTCTAAACTGTGAGCTATGATGTCCTCGGAAATTCTGTTGTTTTTATGGATTGATAGAAATATGGATTTATTTCAAGATATTACAAGGGATCTTATTGGCTTTTCTAGAGAAGTCGCACTCTCTAATGTTGTGTTGCAAATAAGCTTACAAGTTGGTACAGGTGTCCACAAATTGAAGAAGTTTATAATTGAAGGGGATCTTGTTCCTGCTCTTGAGGTTCCTTACAAACCAAAGGTCACTGTTCGTTGCTGGATCAGGGAGTTGAACAAAGTTAGATATGATCCTGATGGTTGGCATGTTCATGATGTCCCAATCGACTCAAATACTCATGATTAGTCTGAAGCTGTTGTTGTCTCTCCCATTATCGTTTCTTTAGACACCTCTTCTGATAGCAATAAGGAGGTCAGTTCTTCATACCTATCTGTTCCCTTCAGATTGTACCCAGATGGCTGGCTTTAAAAATGTGTTGAATTTAGGATTTAGTCTACCAAAGACTGGCTTGCTGAAACAATTGCCTTGCAAGACAAGAAGATTGAAGCTAAAAGCAATGCCAAGACCAAGGAGGATATATAACAATGGTTTTTCTTTTTATATTGAGACTATTTATGATTTTGGCTGAGTCCTATAAGATAATATGTAATGTCAACAAACTTGTATATCTTCGTATGTCTGTTATATGTTGGAACTTCATACAGTGAGGATCTAGTCTTATTTTTTTGGTCTGTCATGTGATACTACTGTGGTTAATTGTAATGTCCCCTTCTCGAGCATGACTTTTTCTATTGACCATTGGCCTATTCTGGAGACCCGTAGGCTTCTCGGGGGTGAAATTAGGGTTTCTTGGTTGGAGGTTTCTTTTGCTCGCGGATTGGTGATTGAACTGCAGATTCCTTTTGGGTTTTTCGTGATCTTCGCGGTGATGGGTTTTTCTTGGCATTCCGAGCACTTTCATGAATTTACTATTTTTAGTAAATTCTATTTCTGGCAGTGGTCCTGTTGGTTTCCGCATGGTTGGCTTTCTACTTCAGACTATTCAGTTGGTTTATTCTTGGGGGCACAATTGGAGAGATAAGTTCGAATTATTTTAATAAAGTCATGTATTAATGTTATATTTTGCTGTTGACCCCCCCTTAGCCTAGTGATTGAACTTAAGTTGTTTTAAAAGGTGGTCTTTGAGGGGTGGCGCCTCATGGAGATATTTTATATTTTCTAAGGCTCAAAAAACAATGCTTGGAAATGGACGCCTATCTTGTGGAAGAATTTATTTTAAATTAAAGTCAAAATTACCTTGAAGAAAAAGGGATGCCATCTTGGAGGGAATTGAAGTTATTTCAAATTTGAAAAGTTAGGGTTTCTAGAAGCTTCTGGAGAGTCTTCACAAAGTTATAAAAGGAGGTCTTGGGTCTTCATTTGGATTATTTGATATCTTGAGTAATGTTATGCTGCCGAAATGGTGTTGGACTGCTTCGAGGAATGAATGCCTCCTAGCTTGGCTCAACTTCGTGCTTGTGAGATAGCACCTAGTGGAGAGGTTGCTTTCTTCGTGTTTATGATGATTGCTTTGTAGTTGTTGTCTCTTCATTGTAATCCTTATATTTGCAAAATAATTAAAAAAAATGGAGTTGCTGGTTTGTGTTGCAGATTGGAGTTTTACCTCATAAGTCTTGGTATGATTTTATTCCGGTTCTGGGTAGTCGACCCATGCAATTGCTAGTTGAGGGCGCCCCTTTATGTGAAGTTTGGGAATTTATGATGGAGTCTTTAATTTTTTAGAGCCAAGTGGCCTCCTTGCAGCGTACTAAATTCTGTCCTTGCTTGGGATTTGTGCAAAAAGATACATAGATTTTGGTCAGTTGCTTCTATATCGTTTAGTTCGTTTCTGGTCTCAAAATTTCATATCAGTTTACATTAGGCTGTCATTTGAGTTGAGTTGGTGTTAGGGAGTCATGCTAAGCATTGTGGAAGACACATTTACTATTGCAACGATTTGAAGAGCTCTAATGCTTGATCTTGCAGGCATTCTTCAATATTTATGGTACCTTGTTCATCTGTCAGCATTTCTTCTCATCATTCTCATCATGCTTTGTAATACCCACTGAATAAGTGGAAGAGGCTGGCTTGCTGCCTATTTACAGTTGATTTGCATTGTAGTTTCTTAGCATCTCCGCCCTATGGTAGCTCCATTCCCACTCCGGGATTGAAAGCACATTCTGGGTGTTGAGTTTACTTTCAGCACTTGTAGTTGGTAGGTATCCTCTAACCATATGTTCGTCCATCTCGGGCACATTCTTGGTTAGAGTTAATCTTTCCGCATTGCATTGAGATCCTCTGACCATATGCTTGCCGTCATCTGGCGCATTCTTGGTTAGAGTTGAATTCTGCATCGCTTTGGTTTTTAAGTGCTAACCCTAACGGGTGTATGTTGTTGTAATTGCATTCAAAAATCGGGAAAAAGGAACTGATTCGGTATTTTTCATTAATAGTCTAGCGAACACATAATGTGGCTGAATTTGGTGTTTCGTTAACATGATGCTCAACTGAGCTATATCCGTACTCTTTGAGTCTTTGCTCAATATTTAAAAAAATGTGCATTTCAAAATCTTGGAGGAAGCAATACATGGATGTGAAAAGAGGGGGAAAAAAGAACATGTCAAGTACATTTCAAAATCTTAGAGGAAACCAATTTGTTTATCACCTCCTTCAAACTAGACATTTCCTGTAAGTCTCCTCATATTTATCTTGGCAACTCAAAAATCAGGCGAAGAAATTTCTATAGATTAAGATCTCATTAGGATCTCCATGGTCAAATAAAATGCCAGAAAATGTACAATCAAATTATCATTTAAAGTTTGGATTGGCAACTTGTGATGTAGTTTGTCTTTGTGGGATATGGTTCATAATCAATTTCAATTTCCATTTCACCTTTTATGCATTGATGGGAATGATAGGTTAGGTCTGATATAAACAATGATTGCTATAAGCATCATCATTGTTTATATTAGATCTATTGCTCTTAATATTTCTGGAAATAAGTAATCGATTTTATAATGCATGTATAAAATCGAATTCAATTAAGATGATGTACAAATTACGCTTTGAATAAAGTTCTGTATTCTTAGACGCCATGTGTGAAGGCACGTATTTGTTAACATTGTTTAAACTTGAATGGTCTTCGGCTACAGGCACCCGCGCGCTCAAAGGAACACGTTCCTTGAGCGAACGTGTCTCCAAGTGTGGAGACATGTCCTCTCAAGAGACGTGTTCATTGGATTTGGAACCCGCAGGCTCAAAGGAACACGTCCCTTGAGTAGACGTGTCTCCAAGTGTGGAGACACGTCCTCTCAAGAGACGTGTCCCCTTGAAGGCGTGTCTCTATAATACAAATATTGAGTCCATTCCGAATATGCAGATCATCGAAATTTATTAATGTTCTGCATCCAGTTCATTCGGCATTAAGAGAAGTATTCAGAAAATCGTATTTTGTCTTAGAATTTTATCATGAATCTCGGCTTTAGTTTGTTTGATGTCTACAGGGCATTTCCCACAAGATGACCCGTTTCGAGGACGTCCGAATGACGGGGAGTATGGCGTCCCCGCTGTCCCTTCACACCGCCCTTTGGTGTGGGAGGGCGTCTCCAAGTCTCCTGGGGAGACGCCTAGGCGTTTCTCGGGAGGCTGGGAAACGCCTAGCCGTCTCCCGTCGTGAGACGCGTCAATGGACGCATAAATCAAAATTTAACTTAAATTTTTAGTTTATATGTATTTTGTTGTTGCCCTAATTTGGCGTGGGCCCCACCCCTTCCTCTAAAACAACACAAAACAATGAAAACATTAAGATTTGATCATTTCAATCACATTTACAAAGAGTCAAAGACTGATTTTTTTTGCAGCCAGCTGAAGAAGAAAAACAATGAAGAAGTCTGATTGAAGGAGTGAAAATAAAGATTGCAAGTGTGATAGGAGTGAGAAGGAGCAAGAAGAAGAGGAGGAAGAGGATTCTACTTCATTTTGGAGAGATTTTTCAAGCACAAGGTAGGGTTTTTGAAGTTTTTTTCAAATTTCTTGTTGTTTTTCAAGTTTTTGTTTTAAAATTTATTTTCTTAGTTTAAACTTGTTTTCTTTTTTACTTATTCATCTCAAAGACTCAAAATCAGATTTGATGTTGAATCTTGAGAGCAAAATGATGAAGATGAATGAATCATTCATCATTTTGCCCTCAAGATTCAACATCAATTTTTTTATTTTAAAATTTTAATATTAAAGTTTAAAGTTAAAGTGTAAACAGCTTGCTTTTTTAAATTTTTTTCCTCAGATCCTTTCTATTTCTCAAATACTATTAGTTATTACTTATTTATATTGCTTATAGAGCTTGCTTTTTTTCCTCATATCCTTTCTATTTCTCAAATCCTTTTTATTTTCTAATTTCTATTTGCAAACTGCAAAGTAAAATTTCAAATTTGTTAACTTATTTCAATTTTCAATGTTCATTGTTTCAATTTGACAATTTGTTAAAGTAGGCTGATTTTATTTTAATTTTGTGAAATGCAGTGTCACTTTCACGATGAGCACCCAAGACACGAGTGGGGATGACATGGAAATTCACTCTCATAGTGAACATGATTCAGATTTTGACCCTGAGGATGAGGGGGATGACCATGGGGCTGATCCTGCAGCCCAATCTAGTTCCATGGCGAGTGCACCAGCTAGTACAGGTTGCCCTTCAGAAACTTTGGCAGAGTTTGCTAGGGGTCATTTTGATCCGAAGTCTCCTCTCAAACAGTTTGCTACAAGAATACAAAGCACATCAAGTTCAGGTGGGGGAACAAGGAAGTGGAAGTGCAACATTTGTCATATGGAATGGTTTGGTAGCATCACTCGAGTGAATGCACACTTTCTTTTTTGGATAGGAAAAGGTGTGGAGCCTTGTAAGTTTTTGAAGGAGGCTAAAAATATAAAATATAGAATGGAGTTTAACAAGCTTTGGGGCATTCCAGAGGACACAAATATTTCAGTCCCTACTACTTTGACTGCTAGGGCAGCCCTTCAGCAAATCCAGCATGCATCAGTGCCACATACTTTTCAGACGGGAGGAATGATGTTTGGATCTTCATCCACTTCCACTTCTAATGTCGCTAGGGGGACAGCCACAGGGAAACGTAAGTTGCAGACATCACAAAGTAACCCCATAGCTAATATGTTTAATGTGCAGTTGAGAGATGAGATAGATGAATCCATTGGCAAGTTCTTCTTTGCCAATGGAATTCCATTTCATGTTACACGGTCTCCTTATTATAGGGAGATGATGGCTATGGTGGCTAAGGGAGGAACATCGTATGTGCCACCAGGTGAGACGAAAATGAGGACCTCGATCTTGGATAAGTGCTATTCCAAGATCAATATTTTGATGGAGAAGATGAAGGCATGTTGGGTGGCATCTGGGTGCAGTATAATTATGGATGGGTGGACGGACATTAGCCTTCATCCACTCATCAACATCATGGTCACATGTGCAAAGGGCCCATACTTCCTTAGAGTAGTTGATTGTACAGGGCATCACAAAGATGCTGATTTTAAGTTTCATCTCCTCAGGGAGGCTATTGAGGAGGTTGGGCCACAAAATGTGGTCCAAGTAGTCACAGATGCAGCCCATGTGTGTAAAGCAGCAGGGAAACTCATTGAGGCAGCCTATAGACATATTTGGTGGACCCCATGTTGTGTGCATGCCATGAACAATGCACTCAAGGACATGGGGAAGATTGATTGGATTAGAGGAGTGGTCACTGATGCGAGAGATGTGCAGATGTTTATCTGCAACCACCACACTTCCCATGCACTCTTCAGGACCTTCGCGAAGAAGGAGTTCTTGAAACCGGTGGAGACCCGATATGCATCATCATTCATTCTCTTGGAGAGAATGATTGAGTTGCAAGAGGCATTGCAAGTCATGGTTATGACTAATGAGTGGAATAGGTGGGCCGAGGCCAAGACAGCACAGGGGAGAAGGGTGAAGGAGATAGTGAAGAGTGATGTGTTTTGGACTGATGCAAAATACATTGTCTCCATCATTTCTCCAGTATTCCAGGTTATCAGATATGGGGATGGGGATGCACCTAACCTTGGAGAGGTGTATGAGTGCATCGACTCTATGCTTGACCAGATGAGGGCTGCTGTGCAAGTGAAGGACCCCTCTCTAGCATTCTACAATGAGCACATCCGGCCAATCATTCAGCGCAGATGGGACAAGTTGAACACTCCTTTGCATATGGTTGCCTTTTCCTTGAATCCTAAGTGGTACATGGCTAGACCAGGTAGAGTGACACCGATTCAGGATGATGAGGTGAAGGCAAGTTTCTTTAGGTGCATAGAGAAGATGTATGATTCTACAGATGCCAGCACAATTCGCACTGAGTGGACCAGATTTGCCACTCTTAGAGGCTATTCAGATGCAGCAAAGGTGGATATAGTTTCTATGGCACAGGAGGACCCACTTTTGTGGTGGAATTGTCATGGCTCAAAATCTTTGACCACCACTCTAGCTATTCGTCTGCTATCCCAGGTTTCCAGTTCTTTAGCTGCTGAGAGGAACTGGTCTACATATAGATTCATCCACTCTCTTAAGAGGAACAAACTTACCTCTAAGAGAGCAGAGAAGCTTGTGGCTGTACACAGTGCTTTGCGTATCATGGACCGCAAGACAATTGTGTACAAGGAGAGTCCAGCGGCACGATGGGATGTGGAGCCAGAGGAGCCTTCACAAATTGATGAGGATGATCCTACCACTTCAGATGCAGGGCTGGTTGGTGTGAGCTTGAGGGATCTTGACCATGTGGAGTCCAGCAGTTCCAGTGATGGGGAGTTTGGAGATGATTAGAGGCCTCCATTCACTACATTTTGAGTTTCGACATTTTGGCATTTTGTCTTTTCAGTTTTCATTTTGTAATGCTACTTATTGTAATGAACTAATGATGAATCATGTAATCAATTAATCATCTTTATAGACTTTGTCATATCATCATATGTCATATGACATCAGATATTTATATTTAGGGATATAAATTTATAATAGAAATCTCCAATTTGACAATTTCATTTGTCAAATTTTATTTAGCAATTAGCATTCAAATATCTTCGTATTTAGATTTAGTATTTCAAATTTTGCCATGTTATAATTTTAAATTTTAGTATTTTACTAATTTCCTATAGTTTCATTTGAAATGTAATTCTTATACTGCTATACTATTATACATCTTTTCAAAACTAGTTTTTCAAGTACTATAAGTATATGTATAACTATATCCTTTATACCCATACTTACATTGCCATTCACTTGTCTCCTGCTGTGTCCCAAACTTGGGTACTTTATTCCCCAGATCACAGGAAACACATTTTCCCGTCCCCGTTTCCCATATCCCGAGGGGCAGGTAGGTTTCTTGCTATGAATCCCAGAGCCAAAATATGAAGCAGCTGAAGCCATGCAGGGGCCATATAGGCTAGAGGGAAAACCCAATTGATTCTATGCCCTTTTTCCAATACAAGCATATCCAGGGGAAGCAGCAGGGGACTAGAGGGAACCCAATATCTAGTCTTCACCCTACTGAAATCTTGCCCAAATAATCTCCCTCTCACTTCCCATATGATCACCCCACTCAAACACAAGCATGAAGCTACTACCAAAAGCACTGCAAAACCAATCTACAACCACCAAGTAATTGTCTGGATATGTAGTATTGTAGGAAATGTGGCCAATGTGGATCAAACAGATCACTAATAATACTGTCAACATGCTCTTGTATGGTATGAAAGTTTGGCCTTCTATTATTGGCCCATTTCTCTCTCTGATAGTTTGATTTTTTATGGTTTACGAATCTATATTTTTAGAGATATTGCCCGTAATAAAAAGTTTCAGATCTTGCAGAGCCAAATTCGCAGATGGGCAAGAAGAGTTTGATATTGTGATTCTTGCAATTGAATATAGAAGGAACGTGAAGATTTTTTTTGTAAGCTTTTTATTGGAATCATTTTATCTCTATCCATCCTTTGTCCTTTTATGGACAGATGATCCTACCCCTCATGCTGTTGGAGAATGTGAACCATGTTAGGCATCTGATGAGCTGGTTATTAGAGATGTTCATTGCAACAAGGCACAACAGACTGTCAAACATAGATGAAATGTTGTAGAGATTATTGGATGACAAATCCAAGTTAACTACAACTTGCATGTTTGCTAGTTTGGGCAGACATTTG
>VDFB02319040.1:0-11910 GCA_007258455.2 Sequoia sempervirens
GTATATGTTGTGTCACTTCTATCTTTTGGTCTTATTCTTCTACAATCTCTTGTCTACTCTACAATTGGAAAAATGAATCTAAACAAATAATCATATACAAAAGAATAAATTATAACAAAGAACACTTAATTAGATCTACAATCTCATAGTTTTACAAAGTATTAAGCTACACAATTACCTTCATTTTCAACATACAATTTATTCTTGTCATATTGATCTTCTCATTGTAACAAGCCCAATGTTTTACTCTTTGATTTTACCTATATTTTAACTCACATGTGAATAGTTCATGTTTACCAACATATAGCAATAAAAAATTTCTTTTCTAATTCAATAACAAGATGCACATTTGAAATAATCCCATTTCAAACTCCCATTGCATTTATAAAGAAACATTTCATAATCCCAAGTATTGATTTCATATTACATAATCACATGTAATGATAATATTTTTCCAATTACAATTTCCATAAAGATAGAGATACATGAATATATACACAGCTTCCAAGAGCTTAATGAAATAGATTAGAAATAGTCCAAATGTCCCTTCATGGGCATACATCCTCAAATTTTAGTTGCCAAATGTATGAGGGAGAGTATCACTTAAGTGATTTTTCACCAACCACAGACTTACTACGGTCCCCCATACATCTACCTAATTGGTAAGAAGGCCCTACCCTTCAACGAAGAGATTGGTTTGGTAAAATCATAATACTATCCTTCCTGAGCATGGTGTTGTGTCCTACATAACTAGAGCTACCATACATTGGATACAACCTACATGCATGATATTCCTAGCCTAGTTATGTAAACTTAGCTCACACTGAACCAATAAGTGTAATTAATTGCTACTTACACTACTTTGGCCAAAGATTTCATATATATATATATACATGATTGCTTAGTACTTCGAGCGTAGTCATATGTTGACCTGTGCTTAGCTTGATTTGATAAATAACCACACATACTCTTTTCAATCATAGCACAACTTTGACCTAAAAGATGATGGCATAGCTAAGTGACCAACTAGGTTACTCCCATCCATGGATTATCCTAAACCTAGGAACAACCAAATTAACCACACATGTACATATAGTATTACAAATTGACATCTTCAACATAGTACTTCAAGATAAAATCATTTCTCATATTTTATAATATATGCAAGTATACATACGGTCTATGACAACTTAGGTATTATACTAATACACTATGATTATCTTGTTTTGTAAACACAACCACACATTACAATAGAAGGAATATATATATCAACCAATAAAGTTTCACCAAAATAAGAATTCACCAAAGATCATGCAAGCTCACCAAAATAAGAAATAGTTAAATTTCATGCAAGAAAGATCAACATAACATATAATTCATCTTTTCCTCAAACACTTGCATTCATAAACATATGCAATTTCAACACAAAAAAGAATAGAGAAGTAAAATAAACATGCCTAGAATTATAGCTCCCAATGAAGATACTACTTCCTAAGCTTAATTCTCATAGTCATGCTTGTTGCTCCTTCTATGATTAGTCTATCTCCAATCCCAGCCTCTCTCAAAACTTTTAACAATTATAAATTTTCAAAGCAATCTCTCTTTCCTCACTAATCCACTCAATAACCTATTTACATAGAAAACTACATCATTGAACTTCAAAAGAATGGATTAAAGATAACAAATGAATCCCCTGAAAGGTTAAGAAGCTACCTTTACTTATACTAAAAATTGAGAAACTTATTGCTACAAACAAGCTCTACAATATGCCACCTTTTATCTTCCAACTACCACCACTTAACAACAAAAACTAACTTCTCCTCTAAATGAGTTGATTAAGAAAATTGAAGTGAAATATGGCTTCTCAAACAGATGAAATGCAAACACATCTACAGTCCTTGTGTTACACCTCATGTGTTATTACCTAGTTTGGTAAATTGCTTTAAGTTATGTGAATGCATTTTATATATGAATCCTGATGGAAATATGAAGAATGAATGTTTGATTCTATTTAATATTTTATGATGCATATGAATGTATTGATTTGGCTAACTACTGTTATGATATACTAAGATAGATGCAAGGATAGGTTCAAACCTTTGGAAGAGAGAGGAAGTGTCACTCAGGAGAAGAACTTGTTCTGATAACCTCTAATTCAGCCTTATTGAGCATTCACACACTCACACCCTAGTTGGTCTTAGTTGAGTCAAGTCAATTCGGGTAGATGGTAAGTGATCTTCAGTTTAGTTGTGAATGTTTATATTGATTTGAAATCTTGTTCTATGAATGTTTGGATTGAAGAATGTGATTAAATCTTGATGTCGAGTGAAAGTTCTTGCTTGTGTGTTTATTGTTATGTCGATAAGATATATGCATAAATGTACATATATATATATATGTGTCTACGATAAACTCATACATATGAGTGAATACATACATGAGTATACGTAGGTAGACGTACCTACACATGCTCATGGATGGATTACCCCTATGCATGGGAATATCGATTGGACTAAGGTGACACACACACACATATATGTATATATACACTTAATGTATATATGTCAATTGGTGGATATCAGAGTATGAGTCTTTTTATAAAAAGTATCAAAATGATATTATATATATGTATATATTAATATATAATAGTATATATAAATATATACGTAATATTATCCAATATGTATATGACTGATAATCAACAATGAATGTATTGATAACCTTGTAAAACAAGTATATATTAATATATAGATATATATGTGCATATATATTTCGAGTGATATATATATGTGCATGCATATATATATTATATAATATATAAATGTAAATCATTTAAGATATTCTTAAAGTGCAATATAAAGTGTTGCATATAACATTAGTGAATCACTTAAATAAGATGTAGGCACATATATATGGCACAACATAAAGTAAACCTATGCATAACAAACAAAGACCAAGTCAACAAGTTTATAAAGCACACATGAGTAAAAGTTGCTATGTAAAAATTGAAATAAAAAGTAAATATAGTTTTAAAAACCAATGCAAAAGTTGTCAAATTGCGCTATTCTCATGGGGTGCCAACTTATGAAATGTGGCGCCAATATAGAAGTAGATGGAATTCATAAGAAGTTTGTAAACTGCACAAAGTCTGATAATGCAATATCTAAGCCTTGAGACTCAGTCAAAGGTAAACTTGGCAGCAATATGAGAAGGAATTCGATTTAGGAAACTTGATTTTTGAGCTTGTTGTTCATTTGACTCAGTAAAAGATTCTTGTTGTCCCTTGTAACAAGTCGACTTAGCCATTTAAATGGAGAGGACTGTTATGTGTTGCAAACCTAGAAGTTAGTTTCATGAGTCGTTGCATGAGCATAGAAAGGTAGCATAAATATTAACTCGTTTGTAGCCTTTGGTTGCTCACAATTTAGTATAATAGAGGTGCTCATTCTTCCAATTGCTACACTTATTGATCCAATTACCTTGTGTTATTCTGCTGCAATTTTTGTGCAAAGTGAGTTGAGAGAGTTTGTGAGTTAGAGAGTTGTTTTGTTGATTTACATTGGTATTATTGAGAGATTTAGTGAGAATCTAGTAGAGGATTTTGAGTTGTTCTTAGAGGACATTGCAAGCAAGCTTGAGCCATTAAGCTTGGAGTGAGGAATAATCGGTTGGAGCTTTAAACATGCATGCTGATTTCTACTCCTTTGTTTTTATGTTGAAAAGATTGTTTATTACATTTCCATGTTTGGAAAGATTATCTTTTACATGTGTGTGATGCTTGGATATGATTGCATGTCACTTGATTGATTCTTGTTTTGTGAATCCTTAATTTTTGATATATACTTATATAGATATTTATACTATGTTGGATTTTATATGAATATAAATACTATTTGTACTGTACGTAGCATATCAGTACTATACATAGTATGACAACACTCTAGGTGTGTAGCATAAGATAGAGTTGTTTTGAGATACTTAGTAACAATGCTAGTTTAATATGAGTTAATGGGAACGTTATTCTTGGGGTTAGGATAATCACGGGAAAGGGAATAACCTAGAATAAAATACTAATGGTCAAATACAAATCGAGCAATTGTAGTGGTGAATATAGATGACCCTCACTCAAAGTACTAGGTGTTGAATCTTTGGCCAAAGTAGTGTAGGTAGCCACTATCTACACTGTTAATTCATAATGATCCAAGTACATACTAGGCTAAAAATATCATAGAAATAGAGGTAGGATTTATGGTAAGATCTAGATATGTAGGACACTTCACTATGCTCAAGAAAGGCTATAAAGGATGAGGTTACCAAACCAATCTCTTTGTCGAAGGGAGGTCCATCTTACCAAGTTTGGTAGATGTGCGGGGGACCGCAGTAAGTCCATGATTGGTGGAAAAGCACTTGAGTGATGCTTCTCCTCATGTAGTTGGCGACCAAGATTTGGGAGGACATTCTGGACCATTGGTATTTCTAGTTCATGTGAGATTGTTGAAGTTATGCATGTATTCATGTGTCCATCTATATGAAAAATGTAAATGAGAAATGTTATCTTGAATATATTTATGTAAGGTGAAATCATATTTATATTATTGAAAATATTCTTTGTTTATGCAATAGAAAAGTTTGGAAATATTATGTTTCAAATATTGCATTCATTATTGGAAAGAAAATAATTTTTTTATTGCTCATATTGTTAGATGCATAAACTATACACTTGTGGGTAAAACTTAGAAAATTACTGAGTAGAACAATGGGCATGTTACACCTTGCATTTTTAATTTCTTTGCCAAGGTTGAGTCACCTTCTTTCACTACCAACAATATCTCTTTTACTAAGTCAAACAAAGCAATGGTTATCTACAAGTTAATTATTCCCATCATGGATTTTAGTTGCTTTTCATAGAGAAATAAACTCCTTCAGAATATGCCAACTCATGGCTGTTGAAAAAGTCATTCATTTAACTCCTATTGTACGTGCTTTAACTCATTGACTTCTATTTGCATTATGCTTCATATTATTCCCACACGCTACTTATCTTATGCACTTTTATTGCAACAATAATATTTCCTTGCACATACATCGCTTTATGCGTAGCATTTAACATATGCAAGGTTTAAGTTGTAGGTTATACAAGTCTATTGTTATTTAATGAATGCACATACATATATGCGTTGAGAAACACTTATAGCATTTCAAATATATATAGCATTTAAATACATATAACATAATATATATGTATATATATGTATATGTTTATTAAAACCAATAATTATATATGCATACATCATATTTACTATTTCACAATAAGCAAAAATGCATCTATATATATATCCAATCAATTTCCCATGTATGTGATATATTTGTGTATGAATATGTGTAAGTATTTAGATACCTATGTATATGCACACACACATATGCTCATATGCACAAGTTATCCAATTAATACATATATATACATACATTTGATGTATGTACGTATCGATCAATATATAAACATAATCACATGAAGAAGAACATATACTCAATACAAAGATCTAGTCACATAGTTCAAGCCAAATAAACAATCAAGAAATCAAAGACTAAAACCAAAACCATTACAAATCATCCCCAAACCATGATTGACGGTCTACTTACCAATTCCCAAAATAACTCGACTCAACTTAACCAAATGAGGATGTGAGTGTTTGATAGCTCAAATAAGCACATTAGGGGTTACCCAAACTAAGCTCTTCTCCTGGGTGATACCCCCCCTCTCTTTCAGAGGACTTGATTCTTTTCCTTCATCCAACTTAGTGCATCACAACAAAAGTTATCCAGTAACATTACATTCATATGCATCATATATTTTCATCTTCAAAACATTTAAAGTATCCACATTGCATTGCACATTCATTCATCACATTTTCCATTAAAACATACAAAATACAATCATGTATTAAAACATTTTAACTCATCAAAGTAACAGTAAATAGGTAATAACACAATGGGGTGTAACACTCATTTCTTTGTGCTTTCCATTAGACCCTACATATTGGGTGGGTATCTCCATAAAAAAATCATACAATTATCCCTAACCATTCAAGCTCAAATATCTTGTGCTCAAAATATACAACTAGATCAATAAGAGAGTTAGTCAAGGAAAAAATATATACCAAAATGGGGAGTTTTACAATTAGTTAAGGAATATGTTGAAAATGATGCTTATCTCTTATGCACGATGGAAGGTGAAGAATTTGATAAAATAGTAGATTCATTCTATCTAAAGAGGAAACATGATAATTTGTTTTTATTTTCAATTTTAGAGTAGATCGAGACAAATCCCTTAAAGAAAAATCTTGGTTTTTTAATGGGAAAAGATTATATATCCAACCATGGATTCACCATTTCAACCCTAGCTTTGTGTCAATTCAATATATTCCATTCTAGATCCAGTTGAAAAATCTGCCTCTTGAATATAGGGAACCCCAAATCCTAGAATTTTTTAGGTAACTCCATTAGCATCTTCTAGAGAATTGATTTGGTATTTTTAAAATACTCTTGCCAGCTGACTAGGATCTATGTCATTCTAAACACTAAAAAACCACTCTCCAAAGTCTTGGCCATCCACTCCAAGCGTGGGACTTGGAAATAGTAGATTGAGTTAGAAAATCCTACTTTCTTCTACTCCTCATGCCATTCCTTTGCACATCTAACCTCACAATGCCCCTCGAGAATCTTGACTCATGAGGCCTTAATGGTAGTAAACTATGCAACAAAACCCAAACAATCAGTATTATAAGCTTCTGCCCTGGTCAAAAGCCAAATGTATTAGCAAAATATTATTCCTCAAAATTTCCAAACACCTACTACCCCACAATCCTCTACCCAAAAAGAGCTTGGGTTCTCAGCTGAAGCACTACCTTGCAACAAACACAACAAAAAAAAAGGAAATCTAAGCACCTATAGGGAACATTTTCCCTTCCTCATCAGAAGTTTCTACTCAAAAACAAAACTTAGTCCAACAAAGAGGAAACATTTCTCCTCTTTGGACTCGGGTTCTGCCCTAAAAACCTTTTCAGCTAGTACACCAAGTGGTAAACAAGCTTCTATAGGTGTTTCCTATCCCGACAAAGAAAGGCAGTAGCAAAACATACACAACTTTTCTCAAAGCCCCATCAACCAACCTTCTTCACATAATAAATCTTCATCATCGATCATCACTCCAATTGAATCCATGTAGGATGTGCAAGAGTCAATAGTTTGGTGGGGATCTCCTTCCTCAAAAAAGTGGCAACATCAGCACACACAACCCTACTAGATTGCCCAATTTTGTAGAGTTGGATGTAGAAGTTTTCCTAGGGATAGCTCATCCAGATGGTATACAACTATCTCCAACAGAGAAAGGCTTTCTAAAGTCCCCCTCATGAGCCAAATGTGTCATAATCTTCAACGGAGAAAGGCCTCTCTAAGGCCCCTTTCCAACATCAAACACCATTAGTAGGTGTTTTCAACCATGACAAAGACTTTCCAATGGAAAATGAGTTAAGGTTTCATGAAGCCTAAGAATTCATGTTAGAAGAACAAATGACATAAATGGTAAACCACCTCATTCTTCAAGAAGGATCAAAATTATTTGACCAATTGGTAGAGGAAGCATTAAATAAGAATGTAGAATATGATTCTTCTCAAATCCTCTCTATTGCAAAAATAGAGAGAAAATTCTCCAAAACACCAACTGCAACACCCCCAACTAGAGGTAGACCTCCCAAAAGTAAGAAATCCTAGGATGAAATAGATTTTGATATCCAAGCTACATTGGATAAAAATATTAGATTGAGGAGAGCTTGTTTCTCTACTCAAGATCAATGAGAGTCCTATCTTGGAATGTTAGGGGCCTAAATTACCCTAACAAAAGATGCTTGATAAATCGTTAGCTTGACTCTAGTGAAGGAAACATCATTATACTTCAAGAAACAAAATTTACTAATGATCAAGCACAAGTAGTCTTCAATAATTGGAAAAATGGAAATTCATTCTCCAACACAAAGAGATTAAGGAGACCTAGAAGTGTTATGGAATGACAGAAACACATAGGTGGAACTAATATTCTCAATGCAACATTGGATGCTCATAAAGATAACGTCCTTTGACCTATGTTTTTGGTTGTTTAATGTTTATGTGCTTGTAGACACAAAAAATGTATCGATTAATCCTATACACTTGATCCTGATTGCTAACACCGCTTCATCTTGAATCATCCCCTTTGCTAATCATTTAATTAAATAATCCTTATTTAATTAAACTCATCACATTTCATCCCTTAATTAAATAAATCAAATTTATCTAATTAAGTCATTATCTCATGTTGATTAAATAGATCATTTTATTTAATTAACTTCTCCAGTCTCTATTTAATTAAATAATTCATTTTATTTAATTAAATCTCTAAAGTCATTCTATTAAATTAAATTAAATAAATGAACATTTATTTGATTTAATCTAACATCATCTCCTTTTAATTAAATAAATCAAAATCTTTATTTAATTAAGTCTAAATCATATTCCTCTCATTTTGATTTATTTCAATCCAAAAATCTAAGTCAAAATGGTCAAATCAACTAACCTCCTCTTAAATTAATCAAATCCTGATTAATCCTAATCTTAATCCATTAAATCCTTTAGATTTTGCAACTTGCTCATGAAAATCATTTTAATTGATTTATTAAATCTCCTTTTTTATTCAAAAAGGCATCAAAGGATGGAATATTCATCAAAATTGAAATCTCCCCCCAAAAGTACTTGTCCATCCAACAAGGCATTAAAGGCCTCTTACATGTCCTTTTCTTGAGCCAAGTGATATTAACTCCATCTTTCAAGCCATCTTTTGAATTTCAAATTCCCCCCTCTTTGCACATTTCCCAAAATGTGCTCCACTTTTGTCCACTCACATGTTGACAAGTGGCTTAATGTTATTAGTTGGTCTTTTGTCCCACATTCATCCTTTTTTCCTCATTCTCCAAAATTCTCATCTATAAATAAGAGGCTTTCCTTTGTATTTTGGGTCCACAACTTCATGCAAAGACATTATCTTCAGATTTTGAATTTGCTCATCCATTGTTCATCCATCTTCACATTTTCATAGCTAGGTTATGTAGGAATTCAACCAAGAAGCATCAAATCTTCATCAAGTAATCATTCAAGCTTACACAGGATTGGGAAAAGGTCATTTTCCACATCAAAATGACACCAATTCCCCCATGGGATTGAGATTTTGCTTGCATTAGATAGGATTGGATAGTTTTCATTTGTGTTCTTCATTCTCATTTCTTATTTTGTGCATTCCAAATGAATTCCATGGGGAATGTTGATTTAACTTGCATAATGATCTAATTGTGTGATTTTTTGTTGTGTTTGTGCAGGTCTAACCTCACCATTCACATTTTGATGCTAGGAGGGCAAATCTAAAGACATTAACACATTTTTTTGACAAAATTCTATGGTTTGTTTTGAATTTTTATGCCTACAGGAAACTGCACTGCTATTAGTCCAGCGATGCCATACAACGATGCTACTAGTCCAACTACACCATATAGTGATGCTACAAACTCCAAACTCTGCCACTGAGGTCTTCCCACCCAGAAATTCAAATTTCTAAACTACAACGCTTGATCAGTTCTCTATCAGTAGATTTCCAAATTCCAAATTGTGTTGCTTGCCAAAATAGCACCGGAATTGCGCTCTCTGGTTTTGCTACAGAGCGCTGCTGCCAAACCTAGTGATGCCATAGAGTGCCATTGACCTTTCTAAACTATGATGCATATGTGGTTTGCACTGTTGGGGTGGAGACAAGGAAGAGAAAGGAGAAGTTGGAATCATAACATCATTTCTCTATTGTATCAAGTGTCTTTAGACACTTTCAGAAACAATTATAATTCAAATCTAAGGATTTTGTTTCTTCAAGATTTTAGGACTCAATAGATTTCAATTTGGGTTTAAAAAAGAACAAAACAAAAGGATTAAAAAGAGCTTCAGGCAAACGTACTAGATTTTGTTTAAGGTTAACAATTGAACAAACAACTTTCACTTTTCCTTTTGATGCTTTAAAAAGAATCCAAATTTTTGCGTTGAAAGGATTAAAATGAACATGTGCATTTATGTTTTGTACTCACTTACCCAAAATAATATCATCTAAAAGACATATGAACAAATCCTGCGAGTGTGAGTGGAGTATATTGCATGTGTTATCTCTTTGTTTCTCAAGGAAGATTGATCGAACTACGAATGTGCTTGCTCACTTTTGTTTATCCTTAGAGGGCTTGCTTGGTGGGAAAAAGTAATCATCCTAGGGAATGACCCAACTAGGAACACGCTAAAGCCAAGCGACTTCCACTCGGTATATAAGTGTGCGTACTTGAGGAAAGTTCAAGTATCACGAGGATTGTTTTGACAAGAAGGGAAACAATGGTCTCTTGCCGTATAAATGATCCCCCATGAATGAAATGCCTATACTAGAACCTTTTGTTTAGAAGCCTAAATCCTTATCTATTTGTTGGTGCAAGAACAATCCTTTTGAAGTCGTCCCACATTTTTTACAGCTCTTAGTAGAGATGAGAAGTATGCCATGGGAGTTTCATGGGTACTGATTCTTGGATGACTTAAGAAGTGTGTGCTATGGAGGGGAGCCAGTGTGGTCAAGCATCTAATCATCCACTAAGAGTAGGTGTAGCTAGATTTATTCAAGTGGGAACTCAACAAATATTATCTCATTCTATCCTAGGGTTGTGCATAATTGTGGAATCAAAACACTTTGCTTGGATCTAAAACATTGGAAAACAAACATTCAACATGAACATCAAATTTCAAACCCTTTAGGAGGAGAAAATACCTTTGAAAAAATTCAAGTGCTATTTCTTTCCCTAGGGATTCTATCCTTAGAGGCTTTTAAGCATTTGAATTTACATCTCAATTTTCTCTCACTAAAGTCAACACTAGGTAACTTTTTCCCTAATTTCCTTGATTTCCACATAATGGACGTTGTGGGATGAGAAGAAATTGGGACATTAGACATTTAGTTTGAAAAGCTAAATCAAGAAAGTGTTTGTGGTAAAAGCAATTCATTAATCAAGATGGAATCAAATGAACCCCACACATGTGCTTGTTTATCTTTTGTCTTGTGGTCTTTTGAGCAAACATTGATCTTTTGGTTTGAAGTGCTCTTATGGAAAATAATGTTCTTCAAAACCTTGGTCTTGTAAAAAAGTCTCTCTTAGGTTCATTTAGGATGAAAGTGTTGGAAATATGTGCCTCAAACTATACAGGCTGAAACCTCCATTAGAGACAAGTCGGTGTGACATCTTCATTATCTGGCTGACTAGCAGCTTGATTCATTCTGGTTTGTACAGGTCGCTATGACCTTGCAAATGTCTTGCTGAAAGGTTGCATTGTGGAGTCTATCACTATGACATAGAGTATTCATTATGACCTCATAGCGCTCGGGAGACCTCTAGCCGACAGGCCATTCAATCATATTTCGGGGAGACTCTTGGCGACCATGGGCTTCGGGATAGCTAAGGGTTCTCGCTAAGAAGTCCCAACGAATGGAGAAGGTCACGCCGATAGGGAAACATTCATATGTTCTTCAAAGTAACTCAAAAGTGGTCGAAGAAACGTCTTAGCAACTAAAGGTTGTCTTGTAGATAGTCGATGGCTATCGGGGTAACTCAAGGATCCCGGGAAGACATCTCAGTGAACGTTGAAGGTCTCACCGACAGGAACATCTTTTGAAGTCTTCGGTGTAGCTCTTGGAAAATGTTTGTCATCGGTGGAACATAGAGGTCTCGGTAAGAAGTCCCAGCGACTTTGATGAGTCTTGCTGATGATGAAGAGTTTTCGGGGTAACATATGGAGATCAGTATGTTCTCTCAG
>VDFB02319041.1:0-11500 GCA_007258455.2 Sequoia sempervirens
TTTAGTATTTATGTTTACATTTTTATTATTTCCTATATAATATTATTATTAAATAATAAATAGTATAAAGTATTATTACTAATTTATTATTTATTAAATATAAATTATATAACTAATAATTATTTTATTTTTATGGATTTATAGTTTTATGATGTAAATATTAAATATTATATATATATTTACATGTTTTTGTAATTTGTACTAACGAACCCAAGACGAACCGAACCCACCCCCCAAAAATTTTTGCCGAACCGGCGAACCGAACCCGCGAACCCGAACCCGAACCCGAACCCGAACCGGCTACTTAGAGATAGACCAATAAAATCAATTTATATATATAATACCAGAATAAGAAGCATATAATATATAATAATATTCTAATTATGACTATCGAATACAACATTATAAATATTAAAATATAAATGCTGACAATTTTATTATGATCTATAAATAAATAAATAAAATTTATAAATCATTATATACGAATCTGATATTATTATTATAATATAATAAATATAATATATAAATCTGATATCACTATTATAATATAATAAATACAAACAAACATACAACATATTAACCACACAAATACATCGTAATAATGAAAATAGGGAACATGCACTAGTTAATAGAGGAATCAACTCCTAAATGAGGAGGCAAACATAAAACAAGCAGCGGTCAAAAAAATAGTCAAACTGCCACATTAGGGAAGGGTGTGATCAATACCAAAGGTCACGAAATATGAGGAGAGCCACGTCCTTTGGCAGTGGTTGTGTCTATTGAGTTAGATTGAACCATATAAAGGCAAGAGGAAGGGAAAAACAAGGGGCATGGAGCAGATCAATTGATTTTTTAAGTAGAGGAATAGGGAATCGACCAGCTTAAGTTTTTACTCAGAAAAATCAGAAACAGCGAACAAGGGCTATTGGGATACTTTGATTTAGAGATCATGAAAGAGAAAAAGGATAAGAAATCTGAGACATATATTTCTGAAAAACAGCAGATATAATCATAAAGAAATCAGAAGAAAGAACAGAGCATCGAATCAAGGAAGAATAAAGTATGTTCCTGAAAGCAGATTGAAATCAGCCATCAGGAAATAAAACAACAGGCTGGGAAGAAGAAATAAATGATAAAGAGATCTTTTGAATTGAGTATTATTGCAAGATATATTTGGACTGTAAGTTTATATATATATACGGAAGTGATTAGAAATATATATGTATATTTATATAAAATATAAATATATATATTATATGCGAATATACAATAATGATGCTTGCAGCAATTATTAAGTCTTATAAGTAATTATGATATTTTAAATAAGTATGGATAGTAGATTCTTATCCACTTGATCAACACTAATGATATCTTCTAAGTGTGACCAGATCAATTGGGAATGAAGGACTTCAATCAAGGTTTCAATCAGGTGAAAAGAATTCTCTAACTCATTTGTCATTTGGAAATTAAGGATTTAGAGCAAATAAAGGGCATTCCCAAAAGGGGACATTACAACGTCTCTCCAAAGTGGCAAAAGGCACGTCCTTTAGAGAAGGAACGTATCCATTAACTAGTAAATGGATTATAAAAAGACCATTTCAAACTAGATGGGTATCGATTAAGGGAAAACAAGAATAAGGGATCTGGGAATAAGGAAAAAGGCAAATTGACCAATCAGAGATAACAATAGGAAATAAAGTAACAAAATATTATAGGCACATCAATCCACAAACCAATAAAGCTCAATCTGAAATAATTATCTGAGATGATCAATTGGAAAAAGGAGATAAGAAAGGATCAATCAGCAGATAAGAATACAGTGCCTTTATTATCTTATGTCTGCAGAATTAACAAGGATACGGAACCCGAATATATCTGTGAACAGCAGACAACTTAATATGAGGTAATCTATTTATGGCAATGAAATAAGAGAATTGCTGGCAACAAGAAATCAGTCTGTAAGTTGATATATTTATGATGAAATAATTAAAGGATATAGTAAAGGGTTAAATAGGATCAAGGATTTCATGCATATCCTATGCTAGCATAATCATAATCACTTATGTATTGCTGATAGGATTATTTGCTAGGCTGAATGTGATATTGCTGATATGGTTATTTGCAAGCCTGCATTTGATTAAATGATTATGTGTGTATTTGCACCATGATAGGAGAAGGGGGATTATAAAAGGGGACGGTGATGGGGCACTCCCTAGGTATGCCATCTTCTATAATGGAGGACTGAGTGTCCTATAATGGAGAACCCATGTGCTCCATAATGGAGGACCAATGTGTCCTATAAGGGAGAACCAATGTGTTTTATAATGGGGGACCAAGTAGTACTAAGGAGGCCAAAGGGGTACTTGCCTTTGTCTCAAAGGGTACTGCCTTTGGGCCTAGGAGAGTTGGGCTACCAGGACATCCTTTTGAAACCTCACTCCCCTATCATGGTATAGCAATATAAGGAGAGCAATCATGAGGAAATGGGGAAAGATGGCAAGATGAGGGGATAACGGCAAAATTAGAATCCTCCCTAGGTAGGCCACCTCATATGAATGGCATGGGCCGCATGAGGCCAAAGGGGTACTGCCTTTTAGTCCAAAGGGTACTGCTTTTGGGCCTAGGGAGGCTAAGGACATCCCATCGAGTCACTCTCTTCCATGTTCTCCCAGGGTTGAGCATCCCTAGGATAAGGCAATAACTGGATTAACGAATTTATTATGGATTTACTAATGTTTAATCATGATACACTACCTGTTAAGTTATTATTGTAATTTTTCTCTAACTTGTTTGCGGGGATTAAATCAAGCCAAGGTACTCTCTAAATCCATTGTTTGCTTGGAAAATTGGTAATTTAGGTTAAAATTAGTAGAAATTGGTAATTATTAGAGTAATTAATAATATTTTGCCTTGTTTTTCGTTCATAGGAAAACGGGAGGGATGCCATTGTTGACCAACATCGTGTTGGAAAGCAATCAACACTTCAATGGCAAGAACTACAATACCTGGAAGCAGAGGATATTGTCGATTTTTGAGTACCGGTGTCTCGACCAGATTGTTCTAACTTCTGGGTAACATTACTCGACCCACAATGGCAGGGAAAGATCAGGCCAAGTTTGATGAACGTAACCGAGAGGCGGTTATGTTGTTGAAGTTATCAGTCAC
Organism: Sequoia sempervirens; assembly: GCA_007258455.2. Classification (NCBI taxonomy): domain Eukaryota; kingdom Viridiplantae; phylum Streptophyta; class Pinopsida; order Cupressales; family Cupressaceae; genus Sequoia; species Sequoia sempervirens. The sequence goes on from VDFB02319041.1 coordinate 3,166, forward strand.
CGATGAGATGCTTCCATAAGTGCCCTCTGGCAAGACTGCCGCAAAGATATGGACACACTTGAAAGATCTCCATGAAACGTCGGATAAAAGCCGAGCTTTCTTTCTGAAGAACATGTTGTTTTCAATGATGATGGATGAGAAGATGTCTCTACAGGAGCATCTTATGAAGATTAAGGAAATACGCGATCAACTGGAGGCCATTGGTCGCAAGATGGAAGAGGAGGATATGGTAGTAATTACGCTAAAGAGTCTACCACGATCCTATGAACACTTTATTGAGACTCTCAACATTACCTCCACTAATGTTGACTTGAAGTTTGATGAGTTGTGCAATAAGCTATTGCAGCAAGCTAGGTGGAGACAACAGTTTGGTAGCAACAGTGATATGGTTAGTGCGGAACAAGCATTTACTACCAAGGACAAAGGCAAAGACGAGTCCACTCAGCAGAAAGGACAACGCACATTTGAGGAGGGTTCCAAGAAGACTATCACCTGTTACTACTGTGGGAAGATTGGTCATGTCCAAAGTTTTTGCAGAAAGCGGTTGGCTGATCAGAAGACCAACCAAGGAGAGTCGCAGCAGTAGGCTCATGTAGCAGAGCATTCTGAGGAGAAGGCGAAGGAGTCCACCTTCTATGCGTTTTAATTTTTTTTTGTGGGTAGTTAGCACGATGACCATTAAGGGAGGGTATTAGAGTAATTGATAATATTATATTAATGGTAATCTTTAGTTTATTAGGTAAGTTTCTATTTTCTCTATCAGTTAGATAGTTTAGTAAGTTTCTATTTCGTTCTCAGTTATTCTCTATATAAGGAGACTACGTCTCCATTTGTAATCACTCATTTTTTATGAATAATGAAATATTATTTACAGTAATTTAGGTTAAAATTAGTATAATTCCTATTAGGGACATTACATCTTTGTAGAACAATCTATTTTTAATTAGAATATATGTATTGAAGGTTTATCTGGAAATTTTGGACAGTCGGATTAAGTCTATTACTCATTTCTCAAATGCTATAGTCTGTAAATTGGATTTGATGGGAAAAAAAAATTGTGTTATTACTTTCTTATTTGTGTAATTTATATGACACATTTGCATCCATTTGTTTTCATCTATGAAGTTTCACTCTATGTTGCCACAAATAAGAAGTGGCAACAAGGGCATTTTGCAATACAGGATTCCTACCTCCCATGGAATTTCATTTTATATAGGGCAAATCATATACATCTGCCATCAATATTATACATTTGTAGATTTTCATTATCATATGCAAATGATGAATCTGTAAGCAATTAAACGATCTCAAACCTAATGCAAGTCATGTTATCATCATGAGAGGCTGAAATTTCAACTAAGCAAACACCAGATTTATACCTTTTGTGAGGGAAGGTAATTTGGAAAGGATGAATGCGTACTCGTTTAATCTTACTGCTATTTTATGAACCAATAATTTTAAAGAAGCAAAATAGATTTAACTTTTGGTTTATTTTGATTGAAATCTAATAATATAAAACTTGAATATGGATATTGAAAAGGAAATGAAACTTTATAGATTGTTTTGAAGTTACTTAGGAGAGCAAGTAAGTAGCCAACTGATAGATCAGTGGAGTACCTGCTCCATATTTTCCCAGATTTATATAGGTCCAAGCTCAGTCAATCTGTTCTGCCGACAATGTGAGTAAGTAGCTCCTTGCACAATGGCATGTGTTGATATAGAGAGATGCCTCTGTTTTTGCATTTTTACAACTTCATTTTGTACATCACTGGTTCTTCATACAATTAAGCTTAATCATCTAAGTAGAGCCTCACAGATATTTGAATCAAATCTTTGAGAACCTTGGTAGTGATTCAATTTGAGTATATGTGAGCATGTTGTTTACTGTTTGACTTTTTTTCACAATTGCTCCTAGATATATTTAAAATTATCTAATGCTTGTCTTAATCTGAAAGCTTTACTATATAGTATTTGATTTCTGGAAAATCCACAACCAAATGAATAGATTTCCTTTCTTGTTTCAAGATTGTGAGAATTAGCTCCTGCAAGTCTTTGTATATTTGAAGCTTTCATGTTATTATTTATAATTTTATAAATTATACTAACTGATTGCGTAATGCTATTGGTTTGATACATCTTGCTTCCAACAATAAATTAACTCTTGCATTAACACTGTCTTCATATATTGTGGCAATCATTTGGGTCTTTCATGAATTTGGCTGTGTGTTCCAGTTCAATGTGGAGTTAATTTAATTCTTTATGTTATTCAAGGTTTTATAACAACAAGCAAATACATTGTGAAATCCAGAAGTGGGTTATCTACTTTAGCAAACATATATGGTTTGCAGTAATCTCATATCTGAATCTTCCAGCCATATTTGATCTCCATGTCCAAGTTTTTGTGGTTGTGTTGGTTATGTATCTACTACCTTCAACTGCCAATTGTCACACTTCTTCTTTTACACTTCTGCCAAGGGGTTTTTCTTGATCTCACTTGTAGATAAAGTGCTGATTTTTGTGAGGAGGCATTCTAATTTTGTTCATCTGTTAACTGATGAGTACAATACTGAATTTTCGATAGACTCTGATTATGTATCTGATGAAGACATAATGACTTCCACATCTTCAATTAACTTCCCTATAAGTTGGACCGAAGATACATTTGTTGAGTCTGCTCTTGGTGGGTGTACTATTGGTGTGCAGTTCCATCTAGACATGCTGGAAAAATATGCACGTTTAAAGATTTAATATCCAGCAGGATTGCTTTGAAGCACATTGCTTTTGACTTGACCATTTTCTTGAGATTTCTTAGCAGAATTCCAGACCATTTTTTTCTTCTCTAGCCCATTTATCATGCAGAAATCTGCACAAAATAACAAATATAATCTAATTTTGAGCTGAATAACTTGTTCAAAATATCTGAATGGAACTAGGTATAGCTTTTCCCATGCAATTAGGTGTCAAAAATTTACAGTGGCTTTCATTCTCCAATCCTACTTTTATACATCAAATTATGTATGTGGCTTTCTATCATTCTTATTACTCTATTGAAGGAAGTTATGACTGTTACCTTTGTTAATGTTTCTCCTAGATAAGCAGTTGACAGCACTTTTAGGCACCTGTTGCAAATCTATCTGGATTGCTAACCCCTTCTTTGAGATTTAGAGGTAATTAAATATTTCTGTAGGGTTTCTTTGTTCATGGATTAATTCATGTTTTGAACTTCATACCTTGAGGTTTCCTACATGATAATCTTTTTATAATTTGTTGAATTCTTTGTAGAGTTTATAACTTGTCTACACTCATTCTGAATCTCTACCTTCAGAATAACATTTTGTGTATAGAAAATGGGTAAAACTTTTCTCATTCTAAGGTTGTCATTTCTTGTGCATTATTGTTGATGATTGCTTCTTTGGTTATCAAATGCAGTCTACTTTTAGTTTGACTTCAGTGAGGTAATAAAAGGTTGGAAGAATTGGTATCTTTCTTTAATTCATAACAATTCAAGATTTCATGTAGTGAAAACATGCTTTGGATTCACCTTTTAAGCTTTTTGATTTATGAGTCCAATCTATTTTTACCAGCTTTGATGAGGGAATCTTCTTTGCACATACTTTCTACATATCTAGGTCATTGAGTTTATATGTTTTCTTATGACTTGTCCCAGCAACTTTTGCTTTACTTGTATGAGGGTTTTTTTTTCTTACACATACTTGATGTATGGCTATCCCATGAATTTTATATCCTTTATGTTTGAGCTTTACATCTGATTTTCTAAACCTAGTAAAACCTAACTACTCTTGCTAGTTTATCTTTCCATTGAAATATTCATAATCAGTTAAATTTTTTTAATAATGGGTTCTGAATTCTTTCGATGCATTCTTCTCAATATGTTATCTTAAGACTCAAGATTTTAGGTGATAAGAGAGGTCATTGCATTGAAATGGAGTTTCTATGGAAATGAATAAATGGTTTGAAAAGGTTGTGGTTGTTACAAATCAGCTGACCTGCCTTAATCTTTTAGATATTTGGAAATTAAGGAATTCACTTGTTGTAAAGTGCCTTACGATGATTACAAGTGATCTGCATTGTGATGGTTGGTTTATAGTTATTATTGTGAGGTTGATACATGGTTGTAATTTTAACAATATTTATAATTGTCAGGAGGATCTTATATAGACAAGCTCTTTGTTTGGAGTTTTCTGTCTTATCTTAGTTGTGCCGTATGATATTGGTGGAGATGTGATGTGCAAGAGTCATATTGGTTTAAAATTTATAATGTTGAAATTATGTAACAGTTTTTTTGCTTGGTAAATCATGGTTGAGGCTATGAGTGACCTTTAATGTAGTGTGGTGAAAGTTTGGACCATTTTTTCAATTTTCTAAACAAAGGTCACTCAAATGTACACCATAATGTGTACAACACGAGTTTGCCACATGTCTGCTGGAGTTATGTGCTGCTTATTGTGGTGAGTAGAAAGTGCTGTGGAAATTAGAAGACTTAAGAGACTTGCATATTTTAAGAGCTTTGAGGGGATAAGTTGTGAGACAAGTTGCAAGGCAAGAGATTGTGTGCATGGTTGCAGTGTGCTTGCTGAGCACTTAAGGTTAAACTGTATTCTCTGGGAAAACATCTTTTCACTGAGTTATTGTGGGAGAAGCTGAAGGCTGTCAATGGTTAAGGCAGATTTACATACGAGAGAGAGAGAGTAAAATGAGAAAGATGAAGAGTAAAGACTGACTTTACTTCATTTGTAAATTGAAGAACTGAAATGGCACAGTGGAGAAACTGGGCTGCAAAGGACAGTATGCCACATAGTTGAAAAACTCGTCAAATTGAAAAACTCGCCAAGCCCAAAAAACTCGACTCGGCAACTTAAAAAATTGCTTAAATTTTCATTAAAAATGCATTTTTTTTGGCAAAATTCAATGATAAGATGCATCCAATGAGTCATTAAATGAGTTCATAAAAGAAACAAGTTGATTCTAGTTGTATTTGATTGAATTGAAAGCAAATTGGGTACAAAATGGCATCCTCATGTGGAATGCGCTGATATTGATAGTCTGAAACAAAATGAAAATAGCAAATTGATTTTGTAAAACTGAAAGTAAATATTAGTTACTACATTGATATATTTTACAAATTTACATCTTCCTCATCCCATGTCTAGTGAAAACTAGGGGAGAGGTAGAACTAGACGATATTATAGATGAAGACTTGTAGGCAAACTTGGAAACTTGGACTTGGAGAATCTCTAGAAAATTAAATGAATTCAATGGGAGTTTGAGGGAAATGCCCCCAATGGGGTCGAGGGGCAGTGCCCCTTGTGGGGGTTTGGGGGCAACGGCCCCAGCGGGGTTGAGGGGCAGTGCCCCTCGTGGGGGTTTGGGGGCAACAGCCCCAGCGGGGTCGAGGGGCAGCACCCCTCGTGGGGGTCTGGGGGCATCTCCCCTAGTGGGGTTGAGAGGCAACACCCTTGTGGGGGTCTAGGGGAAATGCCTCCCAGCGGGGGCTGCTTCCTATCATGATACAAGGTGGGGTCGAGGGGTGGAGCCCCTGCCACCAAGCCCAAATTAAGACCTCCAAAACCACAAAGACCTTCATGGCATCATTTTGGGAGAGTGTTTTTCATGAAGGAGAGCAATTGATAGATTGAAAAAATGAAATGAAAATGCCTTTTTAGTGGCCGCAGGGAGACATTTTTTTGAGCGGCCGAGTTTTTAGCACAAACTCACCGAGTTTTTGTCATTTACACGGTGAGTAAAGGATGGCAAGTTTTCCATGAGTTTTGCATCTATGGTATGCCATAACTGTTGCAGACCGTGAATGTTCAAGAATGTAAACAGGGAATATGAGATTCGATTTTGGGAAAAGAACACAGTAACTGTGGATGATAGTGATTTTTTGCTTTAGGATTCCTTTAATGGTAACAGAGAAGATAGTCAAAAGTCTAATGTTTTGTGATGACTAAAATGAGCCCCAAACAAAACTGTTGAAAACCAAAGATAAAAGTCAAAGATTTCTTAGAATATAAATAATATGGTGTACACACATCTGATGTAGCAAGGAAGATTAAAATTTTGGAGAAAAAGTGAAATTTTCTTTTGTTTTGCCATCCAAAGCATGAATTACAGTTATTAAACCTGCAGTAGAGACTAGCAATTTGCCTCACAGGTAGCATAGAACAAAGATTTGGACTGCAAGACAGTCAACCTTACCTCATTAGCTTCTTTTTTGGTGTTGAGATAGATTAGATTATTAAAAGGGGAGGTGAAAGCTAACATCTTTGTAGAGAGAGGAGAGTTTCTTTCTTTATGCATTTTATTTACTTCTCTTTATGAACCTTGATTTCATGATATTTCTTTCTGCAAACATTTTCAAATCTCTCCCTTCCATTCTATCCATTTGTTTTTGCAGGGATCCATCCAGCACTATTGTCTAACAAACATTTGGAGTCCTGGGGTTTGCAATTGGGATTGTGTGAAAAGTGATTAGAGTAATTTCAATAAGATGTAAAGTGGTAGACAGTGAGAGACAGTCCGGCTAAGGTAGCGAGCAAAGTTTCATTTCTATGATCATGCTGATAGTTGAGCAAGAACAAAATAGATCAGCATATTTAATTAACATCTACAAGGCATGATAGGATATGAGATAAATCATGTGCCTTGTAAGCCTTGTAAGATTTCCTAGTAGGTACAAGTAAAGAGAATCATGATAACACTGCTTAAATTCTTACTTGAGTACCGTCTTGAAGATTTTTTGCCCTTATTTTTTCTTGTTTGCCATAAACTTTTGCTGTACAGAACATTTCCTTTGGCGAAGAGTTATTGGAGCTGTTAAGGTGAATGATTGAATATATTGAATGCTATAATGGTGTGTAGTGACCAAAGAGACGATATGCACTATTAGCTCAAGCTCTGGGTGTGTTAGAATTCTTCAATTTTTCACAAATATTTGCACTAGGTCTTGTTGTGACCATTTCACACATCGCCCCATTGCAAATGGGGACCCCCTGTTTTCGCTTTTGCCTCGGTGTTGCAACTGCTTATCACTTGTCTTTTTACAATGAGGTCATCATTTTGAGGGTTCCAAGTCAGTTTTCGAAGTTACCGAGCCAAGTCAGTAATCCATGCTTGAACGCAGATCGCCATGGAAGCCAAAGCCCAGAAACGTAAGATCGCTCGCGGACCGCCAATTCGAGGACTTCCTATTTTTTAGGAAATCTTGCTTTTTTGATTTTTCATTTTTGGCATTTTCGGACCAAACAAGGTTCCCTATTTTTTAGGGTTTGCTTTTTCTATTTTTAGAAAGTTTCTATTTTTGGAAAGTTTCTATATTTAGAAAGGCCCGAGTTCTGAAAACACACTCAGAAGTTCAAAAAACTTGATAGAACTCTCAGAAAATCAAAGAGAAAATTTGGAAAAAAATTTATTGAAAAAATCCTCGAAAAAAGGTCAAAAAGCATGAAAATCAGACCCAAAAACGTTTAAATTCTGGAAAATCAGGTCCAAAACCAGTCAGATCTGAGGTTGAAATCATGGAAAATTAGCTCTTAAAAGATGAAATTTGTGAAAAAATGGCTAAGTCTGAAATTCGCCATGGAAGAAGGATGAAGGAAGGATAAAAGAACGTCAAGAAGGATCAAGGAAAATGTCTGAAAGGTCATGAAGTCCGCCAGCCTTGAGGGAGCTCATCCTAAGACTACCCAAAGTCCCGCCCTTGATATCCTAGGATGCTTTGAAGTCCGCCATGCAGCAAGGCGGCACATCCTTGACTCCTCCAAAGTCCGCCCTCAACATCCTAATCCTCTCTAAAGTTCGCCATCCACTTTAAAGGAAGTGCCAAGGTGTCATAAAGTCTGCCATGTGCAAGAGAGCATGCCAAGAGGTCTTGAAGTCCGCCATCTGCCTTAAAGAGAGATCCAAAATACTCATGAAGTCCGCCCTTGAAAGGTGGGACTTGGTTAGAGGCCTTCTAAAGTCCGCCTATGCATGTAAAGGGGAGAAAAATCAAAATTTTTACTAAGTGTTGAGGCCCAGCAAAGGGAATTTTGAAATTTTTGCTAAGTATGAAGGCCTAAGAAGGTGGAGAATCATTTCCAAGAGGCAAAATGTTGAGACAAATCCTATAAGTCTTCAAAGTCCGCCCTAGAAAAGAGGGACATCCAAAATACTTGTCCAAAGCTAAGGCAAAGTCCGCCATGTTCAAAGAAGGATGTGCCAAAGACCTTTAAAGTCCGCCATATTCAAAGAGGGACGTCCAAAAGGGTTCTAAAGTCCGCCCAAGCATATCCTAGACCCTTGGAAAGTCCGCCTAGGCATGTAGAAGTAAAAA
>VDFB02319041.1:11600-40290 GCA_007258455.2 Sequoia sempervirens
AAAAGGAAAACAAGCAAAATGGACAAATATAAACATAAATGTGAAGACATAAATAAAGAGATAATTAAAGAAATGAAAATAATAATAACTAAATACAAAGACAACGAAAAAGACAAAGAAAGACAAAAAAAAAGGCACAAAGAAGAAACCACACAAAGAAAATGAAAATAAGAATATATATATATATAAACAAAAATAAGAAAATATATATATGCTCTCTTATTTTTGTTTATATATGCATCAATATCTATATATACGCTTTCAAATTTGCATTTCTCGTTTCATGATTGCCCCTAAGGCAGAGCACTGGGTTGCAACGAAGCGAGTGTTGAGATATGTGAAAGGGACACCTGACTTTGGCGTTCTGTACAGCAAATGCAAAGATCCTAGGCTGGTTGGTTTTACAGATTCAGATTGGGCAGGTTCAATTGATAAGAGGAAGTCCACTTCTGGGTACATTTTCAGCCTTGGTACGGGTGTAGTCACATGGACAAGCAAGAAGTAGCAGGCAGTCACTCTTTCCTAAACAAAAGCAGAGTATCAGAGAATAGTTAAGGCCGCATGTGAGGCAGTATGGCTTCGAAGGATGGTTGCTGACATGCAAATGTCTCAAGTAGGGCCTTCACCCTTGTTCTATGACAATCAAGGGGTGCTAAAGCTTGCCAAGAATCCAATCTTCCACGAGCAAACCAAGCATGTTGAGCTTCCTTATCATTTCATCCGCCAGCTTGTTTAAGATGGATTTGTGATGTTGCAGTATGTTCCAACTAAGGGTCGGACTGCAAACATTCTCACCAAGTCTCTCAATCCGGATAGATTTGTAAAATTTCAAGATAAGCTTGGTGTAGTTAGTAGGATGACCATTAATGGAGGGTATTAAAATATTATTGTAATATTTAATGGTCATCGTAGCTTTTAGTTAGTCGGTATTTACTTTAGTAACTTAGTTTGCTTCAGTTAGCTTTTAGTATCTTTTTGTTATTTGTTTTAGTTTGCTTTAGTTAATGATTGTTTCTTTTTAGAAAACATTGTCTTGTAATTCTTTATATAAGGAGTTTTTCCTCTCCTTTGTAAATAACGAATATCGAATATCAATTATCATTTCAATTAGCCTAAATTTGGTAAGAGCATTTGCAGGCCTGAGGGTGTGTAAGATAGTGAGTTGCTTCAGTCATGTGATATGTAATCCAGGATTTTTTGGAGAAAATGAAAGTTGCTATTTCGTTGGCTGATGTGCATAGGTTTGTGATGCTGGGTCTGGTTCAGTCCATGCAGGAGGAGGATTTGATGGATTTGGATGATTTTGCAAAGAACAAACCACTGTCTGTCCTGGGCAAAACTGTGGATGTGGCTCCCAAATGCAAGTCTCCTCAGCCCCCTTCACATTTACTTGGTCGACACCAGATAGAGGAACTGGAAGCTTCTTGGCTTAACCTGTGTAAAGTGATCAAGCATTTGCTTGTGGCTCCTAAGCAGAGTGTTGGAGGTGACTAGTGTTTAGACTCTACCCTCATTAGACAGATTCATCCAGTTCAACCACAGCAGAGGATGTAAGTCATTCATGGTGTTCAGTTTTCTGCTTGCTAATTGAGAAGACAGCACTCTGGTCAATGGTTCTTTTGTGGTGGTTGGCACGGACACTGTTTTATGTGTTGGTTTGACTGATGGTCTGGCCTCTAATGGCCTGGTTGATGACTGTACGGATTTTGGTGGCTAGGGTATGGAGCATGGCCAGTGATGTTGGTTGTCAAAGGTGATGTCATTTGGTTTTGGGGTGTGTTTTCTTTGTTTCCTGCTCTCTATTGCCCTCTATGGGCTGTTTTTAAGCAGTGTCCGTGTGGGCTTTTCCTGTGTCTTGTTGCCCTTGCATGGGAATTTCTCCATTCAACCGTGCATAGGTTTTTTATTAGCTTTCTTAGCTCTGCTGTTTGTATGTTATTTGGTTAATTATCTTCCCACGTGGGGGCCCCCTATTGAACCCCCTAGAATTATATCAAAATAAAAAGAACCAAGAGGAAAGTGTGTTAGCTTGTGATTGATCTTGGTGGAAGAACATTATCTGTTCCTGCATCTTGTTTGCCCAAAAGGCCTAAGATTATAATTGGATCCAAGATGGTGGACTAGAAGGCCATTGTACCACACTCTTGTTGGAGTTTTCTCCTGGAATTTGGCTTCTTTAAGGTAAATCCCTGTGTCTTCCATTCTTGTGTTTCTGGCTCTTCTTCCTTCTTGTTCACTTGATTCGTAGAACGTTACAGTGATTCAATTCCACTTGTTAAATCTGTAATTGTTAAACTATAGTATGGAATCTATATCTTAGCTTTATGAATCACTACTAGACCAGTAAAAGATAATAGCTTGTTCTATGAGAAGCATTGACAAAAGTGATAAAGTATTTTCTTTGAATTCAATAACTAGCAATAAAATTAATGAAATTCCTGATTCACAAATCATAATTTTGAACAAAGAAATGAATGATGCACAGCTACCAAGCAATACAGAGAGTAGAAACCTCCGCTTTCATTAATTCTTCAATTTGTTTGCAAAGCAGTGACTTTCAAACTTGTAATTTTAATAAAAGCATCCAGTTTTTGTGTGATCTTGATAAACTCTAAATAACGAGATTCACTTGCAAGGTACAAAGGGGAGCATATGCAAATCGAGTATGAAAAGAAGTAAGTAGAGCAAGTACACACCAACTCAAATAATAGCAATAAATATCAACTACATTGATAAGATGGGTTTAGTTCAGGTTGCACATGTAGTTTGCTTAATTCCATTCTCATGTTGTTAACAGTATCATATGTTTAGTGAAATTATTAGTATTGTCATAGAGGTTTCAATCTCTACATATCTATTTTGAATAAATAAGGGGTGGTTATTCTTTATTTTGCCCAAGCGCTCAAATGAATAGCATATTGTCAAAGCTCAAATTTATCCCTTTATTATGTATTTGAGCTCACTTCAATAAGCTGTCATAAATGACTATTTTTTCCTTAAGTAAAGCCTATGAATAGGACGATACTTGAATCATATTTAATCTGGAATTAAACTGAACCACAAACTTATTATCTAAAAAATTATGTTTGAAGCAGAGCAATATATAATGTGTTTATAAACCATTCATGGTTATATTGTATTCTTGCTCTAAAGGTGATTTACAAAGACACTATTAGATAAATATTTGAAAATATTTAATATCATAACATCTTGCAATTTAGGTGAGACACTACATGTGGAATACTTTGTGAGTTAACTCCAGAACAACCCAAACAAAAGCAAATAATTGAAACAACATTAAACATTGGATGAAACTCAAGCCTAAACTTTCAAAGAGGCACGCAGTGGTTTACCACTCCAACTTTTTCCAAGGGATCAAATTTTACCAGATGAAATTAAGATACTACTCACCATAACTGCAGCCTGGCGCTCCCGAGCTATTGCCCTCTTCCTTTCTACATCAGATAGATAAGCTGGCATAACTGGTTCGTCTGCACCCTTTACACCAGAGCATTTACCGCTTTGAACGGATAAATGATGAACAACACTTGGGAGAAGCTTTTCAATCTCTCGCATGCATCCACTATTAAGTTCAGCAAACTTCTGTAATAGACTACGGATCAAAACTGCTATATTGCAATGACTGGACTCCATAGCAATTCCTTGCTGACTTCCATTCTCATACTTCTGTAGCAACAGCACTAACAACGAAAGCAAGCTTTGCTGATTTGCTACATCTGGTCTATCAATGCTACCAACATTAATCACTTCTGTTGCATAAGCCAAAATTGGGGATGATTCTTGTTCATCACAAGAGATTGGCATATCCATTGACATAGTTTCATTTTCTTCTGGCATCGTACTGATTTGACTTCTGTGTAGTGACATATCATTATTTGCCATGTGATGTCTTTGTGTTTTAGTTGGAGAGCAAATATCAAGCCCTAAAGCAAGCAAATGTAGAGCCATGAACAGCACAACATCAGGAGCACGTGACTCTGAAGAACTTTCTGAAAAAACAGCATAGAAAACCACTGAACGGATAATTTGAAGTACCCCTTTTGAAGTAGCTATTTTAGACAGATTGTAAAGAGGATGGAAAGGCTTCCTCCAGCGAGGCAACTGATTAACCACAGCAGATGCCTTGCAAAATCGAGCATAGCGCTCTTCTGCTATCTGCAAATCCCTTGAGTTCCATCCTGGATGGTAAAGATCAAGCTCTTGCCAGTAATCTTTCCGCAAGGAATATTTTCCCTACAATTTGACCATGTCAAACAATTATAAGCAAGTACGTGTGGAGGAAATGGCACAATAGAAAAGGATACTAAGAGTCTATAGTACATTCTCTGAATATGCGATGTTGGGATGTTAGATATAGTGACTCCATAAATTGTAAAGTTCTACAAGTTTCACCATCATAAATATGAAAACAGTAAATGTCTAAATATATTGAGCTGTCTTGCCATAAAATTATGCAATGATAATTATAAGGTACACATCAGTGCGTGTTGCATGCAATAATTACAGAAACAAAGTTTGAAAAGATCAATAGTTGCAAGAAGGTGAAAGGTGTGCCATTAGGAATTTCAAAAATGTTTGGAAAGGTTTGAAGCTATAAAACACACAAAATTGTTCATAATCACTGAAATGAATGATATGAAAGAGAGATTTCAATGCCAGTTTTTCAGAGTTCCAAAATTTAGTACATCTGAGTATCCTACAATATTTATTAATTTATAGAGTGACACTTACTCTTGAGTCTCTAAAGCCTAGGACCTGTGGCCACCATGAACTATAATGACAATTTAACATCTTCCAAATAAAAACATGCTACATGATCTGATCAAAGAACATCAATGCAATCCATGTGAACGTCTAGATCTCATACATCTGTACTACCACTATAAATTGCCACGTCAACCATGCTTTTAAAAACACAAAAGCTGGAAAAAAAAAGAATCTAAGTGACAAAAATGAGAACCAATGTCCCATTCAATGTGTTACCTGACATTAGCAGACTCTGTTCAACAGGTTCAAGTCTCTTAAAAATTTTGACATTCAATAAATTTACTTATCACAATAAAAACTGACCTGCAGTGCAAATTTCTGTATAATATGAAGTAGATGAAGCACAGAGAATTTTGTCATGAAAGCACAATACACTACCCAACAATCTTACATAAAAACATACTACAATATATAAAACTCACATGCACATATAATAAATTGAAATATACAAACTTTATGGTTTTATAAAATGTCTACAATTTTAAACTACTGTTTTGTATAATATGAGGTAGATAAAGCACAGAGAATTTTTAACATGAAAGCACAACACACAACCGAACAATCTTACATAAAAGGTGTACTACAATATATAAAAATCACATAAACACATAATAAATTGAAACATACAAAACTTTGCAGTTTTATAAAATGTCTACAATTTTGAACTAATGTTTTCCAAGCATTCAAAACCAAAAACAATAACAAAATGATTGCACACAAAATCAACACCATGCTAGAAGTTTTTCCTGATTAAGCTAGTGGTTCAGTTTGCTAGAGACAAATATCCAAAAGATGCCATGTTACCAAAGGCTTATATAGCTGAAATTGATAGAAATAGAGAAAATTAGTTAAAAAAATATAAGATAAAAAATAATGTTACAATGATAATTGTAAATGCCTAACGTTCAGAGTACAAACATGTTTATTAACTATCAGTGTTCTCCAAGTTCCCAAGATGGGGTGAGGCACATAGAAGGGTTTCTAGGAAAGCAAAAATAATCCAAAATAAATATATTAAAAATTATTATATAAAAATGTCTAAATCAAAGCTATTGATAATAATTTGTAATATATGTGTTAATTATATATAATATAAAACATTTAAATACTTCCCTACCAATTTACTGTTGATGTTAGCAGCGTCTGTAGCATTCTTCCAGCGATCTCCTTTGTAATGATAAATTAAATTAGTAGCCTCCGTCTATTTAATTTATTCAAGAGGCACAATTTTTTTAAGAGACATCCTTATTTGTTAAAGCCGACATATGTTATGAAGAGACATCATTAACTACCTTAACAAAGAGCCACGAATAAATGAAGAGATACAATTTATTAAGGGCCAACTTCCCTCCTCTCATGGGCGCAACTTTCTAAAAGTCGTGTTCTTTCTTTTGGATGGACTCCTCCTTGTGGCCGACCTGCTTGGGAAGAGACACGTCTCCCTATCTCTGTTGTATATATATTCAATGATATTCTCCTTGTATATCATTCAAGCAAGTTCGAATATTCATTTATACAAGTGCGAATTCTTCAAAGAGCAGTGCGAATTCTTCTAAGATTATTTGCGAATTCATCAAGGGCAGAATTGGATACTGTGAAGTGCAGATTATTATCTGCTTCTGCATCTTGTGTAGGTGCTGAAGGTTGGCCTTGTTATTGGCCTCATTGTAAAGTGAATTGTTGCCTCTATTTATATATATAAGTGAGATCTTTGTTGCTGGGTTTTTCTCCCTCAAGAAGAGGGCTTTCCCAGGGTATCTGCTGTGTTATCGTGTCTGATTTTGAATTAATTTTCTGTGCACTTATCTGATCACTAAATTTAACATTTACTACCATATATACAATGAAGAGCCACCTTTTGGTATGGCATAAATTCTATGGTTCAAGGCCCATGATTGCCCATTCTTCTAATGCAGCTTGTTGTACTGTCATTATTACATTAATATAGTGCTTGTAACAATAATGTGGTAGATGGAACAGTAACTTTCTAAATTTATATAATGCTGCTCTCTCTCTTTGAGAAGAAAAACTTTCTCTATATCATTTCCTTGTTCATACTAACATGTCAGCAAGAATGCCAACCACAAAACATGCCACACCACTTACAAGTCCTTCTCCATATGCTAAGACATTGATATTTAATAAGAAAATGGCCATCTAAAATCCCCACTTCTAAACCCCTCTGAAAATTCCAACTATTAAAAGCATGACAATTTGTGAATATACAAACATGACTGCTACTTCACCTGTAGCATTCATGGCTTCAAAAAATCATCAATGCACTTTCAAACTATTACAAATGCCACAATTCCAACGCAATTTGCAATGGGGGGATGTCTCCATGTCCCAAGGATGGCCCCATCCCAGAATTGTGGCCTTTTTGTTGGTGGGGGGCAGAAAGAAATCCCCATGGAACACTATTAATTATATACTAGAACTGTGCTCTTGGCTGACTCCAGCATTAATTACCTATGGCATATGGGTTTATCATAATATGTCATTTCCTCACTACTTGGGAAACCTTAAACAAAAACATAAACAAAACCATACCATCCCTTCTTTTAGCTTGAGAATACTACAAAGGATGATGATGACTAATCAAATTTTTCTATTCAATTGTTCAACAACATATTATCTTTCTTCTCACCAATCCATAGATAAACATGTCCAAGTCAATGCTTGATAATGTATTAGTTTATAATATTCTATATGCTTGTTCCAAATACAATTATTGCTTCACCAATTCGACCTTCTAAAGTAACCCATCCCAATTATCCATTTGTCATGTATCTCTACGGCCTTGTCATTTGATTTGATAAGTATAATATCCTCTTTTGTGATTTCTTATCAACCTTAATGGTAATAAGAATGTC
Source organism: Sequoia sempervirens (assembly GCA_007258455.2). Lineage (NCBI taxonomy): Eukaryota > Viridiplantae > Streptophyta > Pinopsida > Cupressales > Cupressaceae > Sequoia > Sequoia sempervirens. The sequence goes on from VDFB02319041.1 coordinate 19,262, forward strand.
AACAAAATAAATGTTACCTTTCAACTTTTCTTCTATTGATGTACAACTTCCTAGTTTTGGTAGCAAGTCAGATAAGGTGTTCTCCAAACCCTTTTGTTATCAACTTCAATTTTAAATTGGTCAAGCAGAATTTGCATTTCCTCTACTTTTGTTTTCCTTCCTAACTTTTTCATAGTCTTCCTTTTCATGGTAATCTGCAATATCAATGAATATTTTGTTCCAGCTGTCTAGCGGCATCACCTTATATCTACTTTAAATTCCTCCAATTGATATCCTAATCAAAATACTCAACAAACACACGTTTAATAATCTTACTAGTTTCTTCATCTACATCTTTCAAACATGTTTGTCATTGACAATTTTTTCACCTTCCTTTAGGTGCTTAACATCCACCACTAGTAAGTTATTAATCTTATTAGTATCCATCTTTCCTCATCTATTATAAAATGCTATGTTCCCCAAAGATGCATCCCCTAGGTTTTTTAGGCATACACATCCTACGGTTTTTTTTTCCCCCTACAATTACCAAAAATGGGGGGGTGAGGGGAGCCAGGGGTGGTCGCCAGGGGTGGATTGGAGACAAGTAGGGGATAGTTGGACATGCTCAAGACGGCTAGGAACATCTCAAACGTTCCCTAACCATCCTGGGTATGGCTGGTTGTTCCCTACCCTATGCAAGCATTTTTATTAAAAGAGAAATCCAAAATTAAAAATGACTTATTTTTATTTTTTGTGGGCCCCCACACCACTCATAGCTCTAAAACAACAAAACAATGCCTCCCTATCTCATTCAACTCATTTTTACACACCAGAAAAATTTGCAGCTAATTGGAGCCAAAAAAATATTGAGTAAGGTTTGAAGGAGCAGCTGAAAAAATCAGCATTAACAAGCAAGGAGGAGTAAAATAGCAAGAAAAGTGGAAGAGGTAAGTGATTCTTCCATTTGTTTTTGTTTTTCTCTTTTTTTCAAAGTTTAAAGGAAGATATGTGTGATTTTTTTTTAATTTCAGTTTGCATTTACATTATTGTTTCACAAAAGAACATGAGTAGCAGCAATGAGAGCAGTGAAAATAAGATGGAAGAAAGAAACCAAAATATGTGAGTTTCAAACTCAATTGGGATTCATCAAGGTGCGGGAGTGTTGTGAGTGAAGGGCAACATGAGTAGCAGCAATGAGAGTAAAGAACATAAGACAGAAGAAAAAAATCAAAATATTTGAGTTTCAAACTCAATTGGGGTTCATTAGGGTGTGGGAGTGTTGTGGGTGAAGGGAGACAGCCACAAAATCCATTTGAGTTACCTTCTGCCATGTTAAAACTTATGTAAAGGGACCTTTAATTCCAAAACACCTCTTCTCTAATTAGTGACAGCCTTGACAAAGATAGAACGAAAAATTTGGGGAGTAGTAGAGTGTTGTTGTGTTACATTTGCAAATCAAATTTTAGAGAGAGTTACACAAGAGTGAAATGATAATTGATATTCAATATTCATTATTCTATATTTTACAAAGGAGAGGAGAACTCCTTATATAGAAAATTACAAGACGATGTTTCTAAAAAGAAACAATCATTAACTAAAGCAAATTAAAGCATAAACAAAAGTTACTAAAAGCTAACTAAGTTAACTAAAAGTAAACTATCAACTAACTAAAGCTAAGATAACTATTAGATATTACAATTACTACTTTAATACCCTCCCTTAATGGTCATCCTACAAACATAAACTAAATCTACCCATATTCTAGTGGTGTTCTGGTCATCAAAGTGCATAATATGCAGAATCCTTCTACTTAGTATACTCTGCCACTTGAGCACTTTGCTGAGACTCTTCCTAGTTGGACTTCTCATCAGCCAACGGCTTTCTACAATACTTTTGAATATGACCAATCTTCCCACATGTTGATGAGTGTTTTATCATTCACCAAACATCAGAATAAAAATGTCCAAAGACACTCTATCCTCTCTTGAAAAACCACCGCATAGGCGATTCCAAGGTTTATTTAGTCGGGTCTCGACGTGTGGATAAGCTCAATGGTCGTTGTGATAATGCTAGTAATAAACAAGGGGACTTACGTAGAAAATCTGCACAAGTTCGGGACTTAGGAAATTTATCTTTAAGGTTCTCAATTAGGACTTTCAATTGTGGATCTCAAAAAAAATGGCAAAAAGAATAGGGTTTAGGGAGTCTAGTCTAAGCCTAAGAACTCGAGAGACAGTAAGGACTCGGTGAAGAGAAATAAACCACACTTTGTTTCGCCTCCTGCAGGACAACATACGCAAAATGGGTGCAATCTTCAAGGGGTTTGTGAGAATAATTTTCAAACCTCGAATGAGGTTGAAGTTAAGCTTCCACGTTTAAGAGCTCAGGCTAACTTTACAAATCGAATGCAAATCATCCATTCGAAAAAAGTATGAGCTACACTTCACCGTTGAATCAATACGATCAATCTCTCATTCAATTAACAACTTTTCAAAGCAAATTCTATTAATCTAACTTTAACTCTAATCTATGGCGGAAGATAATATGTAACCTCGCTTACTATTCAACAATAAGAAGTGATTCAAGGCAAATCATGCTCAAGAGCTTTTATCATTCAAAATAGTCTCAATGCGACAATATACATAATCTGTCTCTACACATTACAAATGAGGGGGCGAGCTCAATTTATAGGCTCCCCAATTACAATTCAAGGGCCAAGATTGATTTCAAATCAACGGCCGAGATTAAAAATAAAACCCTAATTAGGGTTTGTCACTTTCGACCAATGAGAAAATTACATTCGAGGACACTTGTCCCTTTTGCTAAATATAAATCAACAATAAAATAGAAAGTTGTTGCATGTTGATTTGGAACAATTTGATTGGTTGGAAGATGACGAGGCGCCACCTCAGCGTGCTGGATGTCTTCTTGGTTGCTTCGTTCTTCTTCCACGTGCTTGCCTTAGAATATTTTCCCTACTGATGACTCTATTCGTTGTGCTTGTTCCTTCCTAGCTTTGATCTTGGATTCCTTTTGAGACTCTGATTTCTTCCTCTTGCCTGTACTGGAATCTTAGAGGTCTGGAAGTCTCCCCTTGGAGCAGGTGTCTGGACTTGAAGTTGGTTGCTTTGAACTTCCTCTTGCTCGAATTGGGTGGATGTTATTCCTCTGGACTTCCTCTCTGAATTCTCCGATTTGTGTCAAGAAATTTGTTTAGAACACTTCTTCTTGTCACCATCTGGTTCTGATTGGAAGCTTGTCTTTAATTCTTCAGGAGATGAAATCCCTCAAGAAGTTGTTCTGATTGCTTCCTTCAAGTCTGGGATTGTAGATGAAATCCTTCCAAGATGTCTGGATATCCGTTCAAATGTCTTGAATTTGGAGAAGAATGACCCTGTGCTTTAGCCATGATAGAGGAAATTGGACTTTTCTCTGTGAAGTATTTCCCATACTTAGCCAAATTTTGGCTATTCAAGTTCATTTTGTACCACCTTCACACGGACTATTCAACATTTAGCCAAGGTTTTGGATGAACTTTGCCTGTGGATCTGCCTTCAATTCTGAATCTGGCTTGTGCTATGTAGGACAAATTCCATCTCTGGACAAGGATTTTATCCACTTCCTCCTTCCTGTTTTCTGTCCAACACTTAGTGAATTCTTCTCATCCTCTCCTTGGGCGGACTTCACATGAGCTTGGACGTTTTCTCTCTTAGCCTAAGTCGGACTTCAGGCCACTTTGGACAAACATGTCTAGGGAGTCGAACTTTATCATGCTTGTGCCATTTCTCAGTTGAGCAAAGTCGGATTTGCTAGTGGTTTCACCATCTTTTCTTTATGCTGGGGCAAACTTTCTCAACACTTTGACATTTCTTTTCTTGGTCTAGGTCGGACTTTGCATCATGTTTGCCATTGTACTTGGCGGATCTAATGGATGTCTGGACATACCTTCCAAGCAAAGTCGGACTTTGTAAAGGTTTGGACATGCTGAGCTTGGGCAAAGTCAGACTTTCTCATGCTTGTGCCATCCTTTTCCCTCACTCTATTTGGCTTGAAGCAGACTTGCCTCCATTCCATGCCTTTGCTTCTTCTTTGAAGACTCGTCTCGCGTCGTCATCCACCTGCAAGAAATAAAATAAACAAATTCAGATTTTCTCTCTCCTGAAGTCACGATGAATTTAATTTTTCCCTTCGGATTTTATCTCTGGCCGGCACAAATTATTTTCCTCCAAAACATCTCTGGCAAACTTCATTTTGTCCAAGGCATTGAAAATAAATTATTAAAATATTAAAATATTTTAATTTATTCCAACCCGTTCATCTTCGACCCATGGCTATTTCGATTTCCTCTTCGTTTTTTCTTGGCTAAGAGTGTATTTTCCAATTTTATCCTCAATTTCGTCTAGCCAAACCAAAATTCAAGCCATTCCGTCAACAAATTCTATGCCAGATCCCTGTTTTTCTTTGCCATAGCCAACTTTTCTCTTGCACTGAGCCTATTTTCTTCTGCCAAAGTCAAATATTTCCTCGCTCAGTCGAATTTTTATAGGAAAAATCCTCGTCCAAATGTCTTCGTTGGGCGAATTTCCTTGACGTCTGACATATTCTTCCTCATTCTAGCCAAGGACGATCCTTCCTTTCTCTTTGCCTTGTGCATTTTTCTTGGGTCAAAGTTGACAATTTCTCGACATTTTCTCCATACTTAGGCAAATTTTACCTCTTTTCCTCATCGTGTTAAGCACATTCCGTTTTATTCTTTGCCAAATCCTGATCTTCTTTAGCACATGTCCTTTCAATCTTGGCATTTGTCCTCTCGAAAGTGTCACAATACTTGGCCAACGTCTTCATTTTTCATTCCTTAGTCTCTTCACTTAGGCAAATATTCGAACCTCTTCTTAGACTTGGCATTGACACTTAGCCAAAAATCTTATCATCTTATCATCTTAGGCGGACTTCCTTAGCTTCTTGGACAAGCATCATGAACTTCTTTAGCACCTTGCTAACTCCTTCCAAGTGTATGGCGAACTTCATAGATCTTTTGGACGGACACCATGGATGTCCCTCTTTCCTAGGGCGGACTTCCTCAACACTTTAGCTTTTATCTCAACATTTTATCCCCTTTAGAAATGATTCTCCACCCTTCATACTTAGCAGATTTCGAAATTTCCTTCTTGGTAGGCATCAACACTTAGAAAAATTTTTGATTTTTCCCCACTTTATATGTCTAGGCGGACTTTAGAAGTGCTAAGGATGAGGATGGCGGACTTTAGAGCATGCAAGGATGTCCCTCTTTGAAGATGGCGGATTTTGAGACTTCTTAGCACATGCATGGGCGGACTTTGAAAGCCTTTTGGACGTCCTTCTTGAAAAATGGCGAACTTTAGATGGTATTAGGATATCCCTCTTGGCAAATGGCGGACTTCATAAGATGCATGGACAAGGATGGCGGACTTCAAAGGTCATTAGGATGTGCTGGGCGGACTTTGTGAGATGCAAGGATATCAAAGGCGGACTTTAAGACCCTTTGGCACTTCCCTCAAGCACATGGCGGACTTCATAGGAGTCAAGGATGGTCTTGGGCAGACTTTAAAGCATGCAAGGATGTTGCCTCAATATGCAAGGATATGCTTCATGATGCAAGGGCGGACTTTAAGACCTTTTTGGACATCCTCCTTAGCTGCTGGGCGAATTCCATGACCTTCCAGACCTTCATACACCTTCCTTCATCCTTCTTTCATGGCGAATTTTCTAGACTTGAGCAGATTTTTCACAAATTTCACCATTTAGGAACTGATTTTCATGATTTCATCTTCAGATCTGATTGATCTTGAACTGGTTTTGACTGGTTTTTCCAGATTTTTGAACGTTTTCGATCTGATTTTCATGCTTTTTACTTGTTTTTCAAGATTTTTCAAAAAAAATTCAATTTTTTTCATTTTGATTTTCTGAGAGTTCTATTGAGTTTTTCGAACTTCTGAGTGCGTTTTCAGAACTCGTGACCCTTCTAAAAATAGAAACCTTCCCAAAATAGAAACTTTCCAAAAATAGAAACTTTCTAAAAATAGAAAAAGCAACCCTAAAAAATAGGGAACCTTGTTTGGTCCGAAAATGCCAAAAATGAAAAATCGAAAAAGCAACTTTTCCTAAAAAATAGGAAGTCTCAGAATTGGCCGAATTCACAGTCGATCTTCGTCTCTTGGGCCTTTTGAGCACTTCCATGACGTCTACGCACTGATTCAAGCATGAATTATTAACTTGGCTCGGGTAACTCTCGGCTAACTGACTGACTTGGAACCCTCAAAATGATGACCTCATCGTAAAAAGACAAGTGATAAGCAGTTGCAGCACCGAGGCAAAAAGCGAAAACAGGGGGTCCCCATTTGCAATGGGGCGATGTGTGAAATGGTCACAACACCACAATAATGGCAAGTAATAGACTTCTTGGAGCTCTCCTCCAAATTGCCTCGTCCTTTCTACTGAGTGGACTTGCCTTTGCCAATGTCCTTGGCAGTAAAAGCTTGTTCAACACTAGAAGACTCACTGCTACTCCCAAACTGCTTCCTCCACCTATCATGTTGCAACAACTTAATGCATAGTTCATCAAACTTCAAGTCAACATTGGTAGATGTAATGTTAAGCGTTTCGATGAAGTGCTCATAGGAACGTGGCAAACTTTTCAACATGATCACCACCATATCCTCCTCTTCCATCTTGCAACCAATAGCCTCCAACTGATCGCAAATATCTTTGACTTTTATCAAGTACTCCTGCAAAGACACTTGGTCATCCATTATAATGGAAAACAACATATTCTTCAAGAAGAAAGCCCTGCCCTTGTTTGAGATGTCATGGAGATCTTTCAAATGCTTCCATATCTCTGTAGCAGACTTACTAGATGGTATTTCTAGTAACATCTCATCGGTGACAAATAGTTTTAAAAGCATAACTACCTCCCTATTACCTCCATCATACTTGTCTTGATCCTTCCTCGCAACTGTGGGGTGAACTTTATACCTAGAACAAGCGCATCTAGACACTGGTACTCAAAGATGGTAAGCATCCTCTACTTTCATGTGTTGTAATTCTTTCCATTGAAACCTCTACGTACTTTCCAACATTACATTGGTCAAAGCAGCCATCCCTCCCGTTTTCCAAAAGCAAGAAAAACTAGGTAAACTATTGGATCAGCTAGCACAAAACACTGAACAATCCTTTGGCACAACTCCTGCGATTTTTTGAAAATTTGTCTAGAATGAGGCTCAGAAACAACAAGATTTTTCAAAAAAACTTTCAAAAACTTAGAAAAAGCAAGATTTTTTTTTCAAAAAACTCTGAAAAATAAATTCTTCAAAAAACTTTTGAAAATCAACAAAAATTTTATAGAAAATTTTTCAAAAACTCTTCAAATTGTCTTTAGAAAACTCTTTGCATGAATTTTCATTTTTCAACCAAAAAAAATCCTGTCAAAAAACTGGCTCAATTTTTCAGAAAAAAATATTGTAAAAAATCCTTCGCTAATGATCAATTGACAACCCATCACTAGAACCCTTCAAAAAAATCTGATTCCCTCAAAAACTTTAGACGTTGGAAACCCTAGTTGTAGCAAACAAAACTTTGCACAAATCCACAAAAAAAAAAATTTGAAAAACCTATCCTTCAGAAAGTCACGAATTCTCCAGCAAACCCTAGGCGAATCATTGCAAGAGAAACACGCAGGAAATCTTCAAAAAAACCCGCACCAAAAATGCAAAAGAATAAAGAGCCACGATTTTGTAAATCGCCCAAAAAAATGGAGAAATAGGCCCCACAAATCTCCAAAAATATGCACCTAAAATCTCAAACGTGGCCAAAACCAAAGGTTGTGCGCACAGGAAAACACACAAAGGTCGCGGCTCAAACAGAAAACTTGATCACATAAAATTATGTGCATTTTGAAGTCTTTTTTTCTTGCAACAACCCACGAAAAAATTGGCCCACGAAACTTAGGAAACATGCACAAAAACTCAAACGCATGGCAAGAAAGCAAAATGCCCAAGTCGCAAACTTTTATCAAGGAAGAAAACCCACAAATCTGAGAAAAGATCAATCATGATTTTTCAACAGAACAAGCCCTCACGATTTCCAAACAAAATCGCCATAAATTCCTTGCAAAAATCTGCCAAAACCCTTCAGCCGATTCTCAAAAAATAAGCACGAAAAAACCCACGCAACCTCACGATTTTCCACTTCAATAATGACGCGATTTTCTTTTGTAGATGTCACGATTCCTCCTAACAACAGATCCGCAAATCTTCAGACAAAACTCCTTCAGAAAAATCAGCTTCAAAAAACCCTTCGATTTTCAAAAAAATGACTTACAAAAATTCTTTAAAATTTCTTCAATTTTTAATTTTTTTTAAAATTGACTAAAAACTTTACGAATTTTTATAAAAAAATCCATCAAAAACATCTAAGAAATTTCTAAAAATTCCTTAGGAAAACAATGAATTTTTATTACTAAAAAATTCACCAAAAAAGTTTGAGCCTAAGCTCTAATACCATGAAATGATAATTGATATTCAATATTAATTATTCTATATTTTACAAAAGAGAGGAATCCTCCTTATATAGAAAATTACAAGACGATGTTTCTAAAAAGAAACAATCATTAACTAAAGCAAACTAAAGTTGATAACATAAAGATGCTAAAACAAACTAAAGCATAAACAAAAGTTACTAAAAGCTAACTAAGTTAACTAAAAGTAAACTATCGACTAACTTAAGCTAAGATGACCATTAAGTATTACTATTAATACTTTAATAAAGAGTATATTCTTGTCTCCTTACGAGACATGGGTTAAGGTGTGTCCAAATATAAAGAAGGATGAGAAGGTGGAAGTTCATAGTTGCATATGAAGGGCGAAAGCTATTAGAGTAAAATAGGCATATCACCTAATTAATTAATTAATGAAAAATTAATTAAGTTCCTTTTTTACTTTACTACACTTAAGCTAAACTTAGGAGTGCTTTTCTATTTTTAGGTTATATGTTTTTATTGTCTCATAGCATAGGATGAGAACACATGTCACGATCTAATATAATCCTCATCTAGCATTGTTTCTTGCTTTTATCCTATGTTACACCACCGTCGAGGACGAGGGGACAGGTTTCCGGGACGAGGGGACAAAGGGGCCTCAATTTGGGGACGGTGGGGGGACGGCGGGGGGTGTATATACTATATACTATACATATGGTACATAAAATGCTAGTTATGAAAAGATGTATAAGACTATTAAGAAGTAAAATAGCAAAATTGCAAATGCCAAATTGAAATACTAAATAGTAAATACTTGAACATTGAACATTGAACAATGAACATTGAAGTTTTCAATATTGAATTACTAATGAGAAATTAGAATAGAATACTCAATACTACAATTGTCGAATCGGCAAATGGAAGATTTCTATTATATGATATCAAAAATATCTAATCATAAAGATGATTACAATGAGTAGCATGATATCAAAACAAGTACAAATCAAAATGTCAAATAATAAAAAATGTGTTAATTTTTTTTTTAAACCATGTGATTTAAGTTGCCGCCGTGGGGGATGCCTGGGCATCCCCGGGACACTCGAGGGACGCACAGGCGTCCCCCTCAATGTCCCGGGGATGCCGAGACATCCCCGCGTCCTCGGCGGCAAGCCACCAAAACTGGTGACGCCACTGGAAACTTGGGAACGCTGTCCCCAAGTCTCGGGGACGTCCCCGTTTCGAGAACGCTCGAGATTTAGGGGGGGGGGGGGCGGGGACACGTTCCCAGGGTACACTACTTTTATCTTTTATAAGCATTCATTATTCATTATTGTAATCATAATCCATTAATCCATAATTGAGAAGCCTACAATTGCTTTTGTTGGATCAGTTCAATTCTCAAGGATGTGTAGTAGCACAATCAATGACTTCTCTCTTCATGTGATAGACATTTTGGTTGCAAGTGATCTCTAAGAGTTGTGGGGTTCAACAATCAACTCCAAGAGAAGCAAGGTCTAAGTGTGTGCCAATGCCTACACAATTCGTACAATCAACTATGCATATGCCCTCAATGATTGGTTGTAATGTCCCCTCTTTTAATCCCTTTTCCTAGGTCAGCTCAAGTTAAGGAAAAGCAGGTCAAGCTTGTGAAGAAAAATAATAAAACACTTATATTTCTTCCTAGGTCGGCCAAAGTGAAAGCAAGTGGTGAGTCGAGCCTCTTGAAGGTAAGAGTGCCAATAAGACTTAAGGGGTCGGCCTTAAGATGGGGAAAAAATAAGAAATTAATAGCAATTTTGCCTAAGTCAGCCAACATAGAGGAGGGAAACATGTATAAATCCAAGATCTTATGAAGCATTTCATATCATATTTTGAATTGTTTTTCTATTGCTTTGGTCTGCACTTTTCAATAGCATATGCTTTATAGGACGAAAACCCTTTTGCATTAAGGAGAAGTTGGACGAAACCCTATCTTCTTCAAGGGAGAACTTCATGACGAAGGTTCCTATGTGCTTCAATGGAGATTATTGCTAGTTTCATGTTCAATTTTGCATCAACATTTAGATATCTGATTTGAAGGGCGAGTTGTGCAAGTTGGAGGTTCAACTTCAGATTTTTTACGGTGGCAAAGCCCTAACATCAGCGCAACCCTTGGTAGGGTTTTAAAGTTGTTATTTCATCATTTAGTTGCATGTTTGTGGCTGCAGCAAGTTCACCCAGCTAGGGATAGTTTTGCATCTGCATTATTGGGATTTCTTCATGTTTCTTCATGTTGTGGCGCATGTTTGAGGCCCAATTTCCTTTGTAACTTGCATTCATATTTTAGCAGCAGACTGGAGATCGAATATCATAAATATATTGGCTCATATTGATGAATCTAGTCGACCTATGATGATGATTTAATGCTATTGTGATGTGCTATAAGTTTACCTACTTTTGGTTGCATTATGTGCTACTGTTTGTGCATAAATAAACTCAGAAAAAATCATATTTGCACACTAGGGTTTAAGCAGAAATTGAAAATAAGAAAACTCGGGCATCATTTTATGTTACAAAAATCAGAATTTTTGCATATATACTGTTTGGGATATTTCAGTGGTATCAAAGCCTCAATCCTGCCAGCCTATGGGTTCAATTGTGCAAATGAGCGAGGAGGACGATGAAATTGCAATCTCTAAAATTGCTAGATGTTATTAAAGATATCGAAAGTATAAGGATCTAACATTCCAGGAATATGCAAGACCATCAGGAATGGCTATACCCGTGAGTGAGGAGATTATCAAAAACTTTGAGGTGTACTTAGGTGAACCAAAGACTATCAAAGATATAGAATCTTTTGATGGTTAATGTTAACATTTCATGCCACTCTTTGATGACCCATCATTGATAATTGATCTGAGAGATCCTACATGGGCCATCTTGCATGAATTCTCCTTGAAAAGTCCTAAAATTGGCTAAGTCCTAAAGTTTAGGGCTTTTGGGTTTTCACTTACCTCTTTTCTCACATGCCTTCTTCATCGCTCCTGCTCCTTCTTTGCCTTCCATTTTCTGCTAAGTGTTTTGGATTTTGGCCATCAACCTTACCCTTTAACCCTTACCGTTTCCCTTTGGTAAGCCTCAAGCCTTACCCCTGATCACCAAAGTCCCGAAAATGCTTTTCAAGATTTGTCTAAGTCTAGGTTTGTCGAACTTTGGGGTTCAGGGTTCCCTCCTACCTCTTCCATCTTCTCACCTTTCTTCTATCAATCTTCGAGTGGTCAGCATTCGGCCTTACCTCGTTAGACCGCTTTCTCCTAATAAGGCATAAGCCTTCCTCCCGATCTCCAATCCCCGAAATCTCATCTTTGGCTTTTGGACATTCGACTTTCATCTTCCGCTTTTCTTCCTTCTCACCTTCATTCCTTCCTTCAAAAATTCAAATAAGTGTTGAGTTTTCAAATGTCAAGCTTTGGCCTTCTCCTTTACCTCTTACCTTTCTTCGGTAAGAGGTAACTCTTCTCCCTAACCCCCAATGGCTCCTTTCGAACTTAGGCTTCAGCCTTCCCTTTTACCCTTTTTGCATTTTCCATAAGGGGTAAGCCTCCTTCCCAACCTCTGAAGTCTGAAGCCTGAAAGGGTGATCCTTTCAGACCTCGCGGTTCCTTCCTTCCTCCTCCTTTCTTCTTGCTTCTTCTAAGCATGCGGTAAGTGGTACACCCGAGGCCCAATCTTCAATGGTCTAATGCCAATGAAGAATAAGGTATGAAGCAAGCCTGATCCTCGACGAAGGTGCTCTTTTTCGCAACTCCAAACCATTTAATGCATAGCAAAAGGTTTTCTTTCGAGCCTGTCGCCCCGACCTTTCAACAGATTTGACATGTTTTTTGGGCGACGACATTAATGCTCGAATCATTTTCTGAGTGGCTTGTTTCAATTTATGGACTTCAAGGATGGCATTTGTTGCTCCCCTGACTTCTACAAGTGGATTTTATGGGCCCCCATGCTTATTTATTGTTGTTTGTTGACTTTCCTAACAGATCCATGCCCCAATCGCAATTTTCACGGGATGGCTTCATCCTTTCGTGCACAGACTTCATTGTCAACCCTAGTTAGGATTAGGGTCTTAGTGGTTCTAAGTTATGCCTGATCTATAAAGGCAAGAAATGTATTCATTTCAAGGGTTCTTCCTCTAGCTCCTCTGAGGGTTTTCTTTGGCAAACTTACATTTTGCATTCTACAATTGTAAAGATTGGTTTTTTTGCCTATACATCAATGAAATCAATAAGCCTCCCTCCTCTCAACTTGTTTATGTTTGTATAAGTTCATTACCTTCATATCTAAGTGTTTGTTCTCTCTTTCCATGCATGTATGTTTGAGTTAAATCATTTAAAATTGCTGATTGAGAATATCCTTTTCCTTCCAGCACCATGTCAAACCCTAACCTCCATGCTTTCCTTTGGGAATCGACCAAATAGAGATGTGCGAGTCCCTTGGTCCTTCTTCAACGTGTTGTTGTGCAATCTCAGCCAAGAAGAAACAACTTTCCATCTTGGTGTACCACCACCATTTCCCTTTCATGCTTTCTTTCTCCCCTTTTCCCCTATGAGCTATTAGAGTAGGATAGAGGTAGGTTTTCATGTGTTGGGTTGGACCAACCATTGCACTTAGATCGAAAGAGGAAGCCGACCTTCTCCAGCGATTCAAACTCATACACGCAAAGGCCCCACACCTTGAGGTTGTTTCCATTGTGTCATTGGAATGCTAAACTTCGTGTTCAACAAGGTGCAATTTCATGTGACAACAATTTCTACACAAGGAAAAGAAAGGAAGAGGAAGAACAGTCAAATAGTGATGAAGACATGATAGAGCAACCCTTGCCTATGGAACATTTTCCTGAATAAGAACCAAGAGTGTGTGTTGAAGATGCGCCAATGATTGTTGATGATGACCAAGAGCCACCCACCCACTTTTCAAGAATGGAAGTAATCAAACCTCATGATGCAATCTGCAATGTTTGGAAAAGTTTGATGATTTGCAAGAAAAGGATTATACTAGTGTGAAGAGTGGTTTGACTAAGACTAACCCTGTGAGGAGGGATGGCAAGTTTATCATGAACACCCTAAGGATGGTGAAGAGATAAGAAGAGAAAACTCCATAGAGGTTGACCAAGAAACATTTGAGCTCCTTTGCTCCAAGATTAATGAATTCATTGATTGAGAAGGAAATTTCTGGTGTGCACATGATGGATCTAGGAGAGTTGATTGAGTTTGAGAAAGACACTGCACTTGAGCATGAGGTGAGGACTAATTTTCTGATGTATGACAGCAGTCCTTTATCTTCACATTATCATGTTATGACAGCCAAGAGGATCAGCCTTAAGGCTTGTGATTTTCATTGAGAAACTCATGTGGGACCAGCTCTTGGCAATGGACAACTAACAAAGGATGAAGAATTGATTGAGTACCTTGAAGACGCTACAAATAGGTATGATGCAAATTTTGATTTTTTGTTTTATGACAGCAGTCATATTTCTGAGCATAACCATGAGACAGCAGCCATTTGGGTGTTCTGGAGAGGTTTGGATCATCTCTTCATCATTGGTGAATGGCGTAGGGGTGATACTCTATCATCCTATGACCTTGGCGGTGTTACTTGTATCCACACGGGTCTGATTTTTAGTCATGAGGTAGTCGTTCCGTTCTATATCAGCAACTTGGAAGGGAGCTGTTATACATTTTCTTGCACCTATTGTGAGTATTCCTCAACTTGATGGGCAGCTTTGTGTTTTTGGTACCTTGAGATACTTCCATTTCCTCATACTTGGTGGATGTCGGGACATGGTGACTTGGGATCCAATTGGTGGCATGCTTAGCACATCATTTCCTTGGGATCTTGATGTGTTGCTTCACAACTCATGGAGCAATGATGATGAATTTGACAAAGTGGAGCAGCGGGAGCTTGAAGACTTGTGGTTGTGTTTCAAAGCTTGAAGACTTGTGGTTGTGTTTCAGAGTTCACATTCTTCATATTCCTCTTGGGAGAGACAGCCACGGGTTGAGGAGTTATATGATCACGAAACATTTTATTGGATGGAGGTACTTATCATTTGACGGTATTCTGCAGGATGCAGATTTTTCATTGCTTGAGGACAAGCTATCTTAGGAAGGGAGGATTGTAATGTCCCCTCTTTAAATCCCTTTTCCTAGGTTGGCTCAAGTTAAGGAAAAGCAGGTCAAGCTTGTGAAAAAAAATAATAAAACACTTCTATTTCTTCCTAGGTCAGCCAAAGTGAAAGCAAGTGGTGAGTCGACCCTCTTGAAGGTAAGAAAATTTAAGTCTTGGTGGGCCAAAGTTAGTTGGGTGCCAATAAGACTTAAGGGATTGGCCTTGAGATGGGGAAGAAATAAGAAATTAATAGCAATTTTTCCTAGGTCAGCCAGCATGGAGGAGGGAAACATGTATAAATACAAAATCTTGTGAAGCATTTCATATCATATTTGGAATTGTTTTTCTATTGCTTTGGTCTGCACTTTTGAGCAGCATATGCTCTAGAATGAAAACCCTATTGCATCAAGGAGAAATTGGATGAAATCCTAGCTTCTTCAAGGGAGAACTTCACGACGGAGGTTCCTATGTGCTTCAATGGAGATTACTGCTAGTTTCATGTTCAATTTAAGTCTTGGTGGGCCAAAGTTAGTTGGGTGCCAATAAGACTTTAAGGGATTGGCCTTGAGATGGGGAAGAAATAAGAAATTAATAGCAATTTTTCCTAGGTCAGCCAGCATAGAGGAGGGAAACATGTATAAATACAAGATCTTGTGAAGCATTTCATATCATATTTGGAATTGTTTTTCTATTGCTTTGGTCTGCACTTTTGAGCAGCATATGCTCTAGGACGAAAACCCTATTGCATCAAGGAGAAGTTGGATGAAATCCTAGCTTCTTCAAGGGAGAACTTCATGACGGAGGTTCCTATGTGCTTCAATGGAGATTACTGCTAGTTTCATGTTCAATTTTGCATCAACATTTAGATATCTGATTTGAAGGGCGAGTTGTGCAAGTTGGAGATTCTACTTCAGATTTTTTAGAGTGGCAAAGCCCTAACATCTGTCCAGCAAGCCAGCGCAACCCTTGGTTGGGTCTTAGAGTTGTTATTTCATCATTTAGTTGCATGTTTGTGGTTGGAGCAACTTCGCCCAGCTAGGGATAGTTTTGCATCTACATTATTGGGGTTTCTTCATGTTGTGGCGCATGTTTGAGGCCCAATTTCCTTTGTAATTTGCATTCATATTTTAGCAGTAGACTGGAAATTCAATATCAGAAATATATTGGCTCAGATTGATGAATCTAGTTGAACTATGATGATGATTTAATGCTATTGTGATGTGCTATAAGTTTACCTACTTTTGGTTGCATTATGTGCTGCTGTTCATGCATAAATAAACTCAGAAAATCATATCTGCACACTAGGGTTTAAGCAAAAATTGAAAATCAGAAAACTCTGGCATCATTTTATGTTACAAAAATCAGAAAGTTTGCATATATACTGTTTGGGATATTTCATTGGTAATGGTAGTGGTGATGTTTTACAAGTGGAAGAGAAAGACTATTGCAAGTGAGAAGGCGGGGTCAATTGCAAGTATGTTTAATATGCAAGCACGAGAAGTGGCAAAGTCTTCCATTGCCAAATTGTTCTATGCCCATGCCATCCCATTCCATGTAACATGTTCTCCTTCATTCAAACAAATATTCGAAGATGTAGCTTCTATTGGTCCCTCATTCACCCCTCTTGGAGAACATAAACTACGCACTATCCTCCTTGTCCAAAAATATTCTAAGATGAGTTAGGTGATGGAGGACATGAGGCGAAGTTAGATTTGGACAGACTATTGTCATGGATGAATGGACCAATATTAGACATCAACCACTCATCAAAATCATAGTCACATATTCAACTAGCTATTATTTTCTTAGAACTATTGATTATTCTAAGAGGTGCAAGGATGTAGACTTCCAATTTCATATTTTTAGAGATGTCATAAAGGAGATTGAGGCCTCAAATATTGTACAAGTGGTCAGCGATTTGGCATGTGTGTGCAAATTAGCTAACATGATGGTGGAGGGTACTTACAAGCATATCTTTTGGACCTCATGTTGTGTTCATGCAGTGAACAATGCATTGAAAGATAGAGAAAAAATAGACTGGGTGCAACAAGTGGTGGCAAAAACTAAAGATATGGAGACAAGGCATGCCAATTATTTCATTTTGTTAGAGAGGATGTTTGAGTTGCAAGAAACTCAACAGTTGATGATGGTTAATTCAAAGTGGAATAGATGACCTACTACAAACACTACTAGAGGAAAAAGTATCAAACAAAAGATCCTTGATGATTAGTGGTCCACTATAGGGTAGGAAATTATTGATTGTATTGTTAAATTTTTTATTCTAATTTTCAATGTCTTTGAATTTTTTTGTTTGCAGATATGTTTGTTCCTTCATCTCACCTATTGTAGATGTCAATAGATATGCTAATATGGACTCTCCAAGTCTTGGAGAGATTTATGAGACATTTATCAAGAAGCTTGGGTAGATGGAGCAAGCAATTCATAAGAATTTACAACATATTAAGCCCATTGTAATATGGCAGTGGAACACTATGAACACCCTACTTCATATGGCAGTGTTTGCTCTAAATCTTGAATGGCACACACCAAAGACTGGTAGGTTGCCTCATTATGATGATGAAGAGGTGAAAGAAGAGTTAATGAAGGCCCTTTGAAAAATGTATCCAAGTAAGGAGTCAACTATACCGCACACAATGGCTTGCCTTTACTAATATTTATGGTCCAAGATTTAACAAACCAAACACAAATATTGATAAGAGCTATATTAGCTCAAACTAATCCTATTGGATGGTGGATATGGCATGGCAAGGATACAACATAGTTGAGATACATTCATCTCCTTTCGTAGGTTGCAAGTTCCTTTGCCATAAAAGAATCAGTCCACATATAGCTTCATCCATTCTATAAAGAGGAGGCCTACCTCTCGACGAGAAGAGAAATTGACTGTACATAGTGTTTTACGGCTTCAAGGTCCTCCCATTTCAAAGTATTAGCAAACTCCAACTTTATGATTTAATGTTAACCCCTATGATGCCACCCAGATTAATGAGGAGACACAAGCGGGGTTGGTTAGACTTCTATTGGATGAGATAGTCCCTCATAGTGGCAGTGGCTTACAATTAGACTTTGATTTCACTGCAATGTTGATAGATGCCAATTAGGAGCAGCCTCATACTTTCTATCACTATGTTTTTGCAACTTTGTTATTTTGTAGTATTTTTTGTATTTTTTAATTTTATATCATATGCACTTTGACAACGAATTATGAAGCAATTATATTTTGAGTTCTGACATTTATTAATTTGTCCAACTCTCATGTGAACTCTCAACTCAACTTTAATGTTGTATATTAAAGATTCTATAATCTATATGATTGAATGCTTTATCAATGTTATCATATGAATATTTGAAATTTCCCAATAATTTTTAAATTTTCCCTATTTTTTATATAGCTGTCCACTCTCTCATCCCCTAAAATGGCCTCAAAAAATCCATCCCAAAAACATGTCCCCCCATGCCCTGTCGTCCTTGTGTTGGAAGCTTGATGGAACACATATAAAGTGTCGTCCTAATCCATGTGGCATAGTCCTTTGTCCATTTACATAGGAATCTATATCAAATTCATCATGTATCATATTAAACTTGTTGGGATTAGCAAATGATATTGTGTGTATGGATAACTTTTTTATTTATATAAGAATGAACCTTATATATGGTCCTCTTATTCAAAAAATTATTCTGTTTTTGATATTTCTTAATTGATCTTGAGACATAGTGTTCTTGCTTCTTAATCACTTGCCCATTCAACTTACAAACTCCTAAAGCTCCGTCTTTTAGTGATGAGCCTTCTATCCATGCAAACTTGAACCCTATTGTCTCTTCTTGCAAGTAGCTGTTTCTATTAGAATCCTTGTCAATTAATTCAATTCTTCTACTGCTATCAAAAAAGTATACAACATTTGCAAAATATAAAAAGGGAAAGGAATAAAAAATGAAACCAGGTTGTAACAATTTCTGACCCAAAAACAACAACATTTAAGTTCAATGGTTTTTCTGAACACACTTATGCCATTACAATCCACCCCTTGCTGCCATTGCAGTTACGTCTCTTCATATATAAAGACTCAGAAAGAGTACTGGTTCATGCAAATGGCCATATTTAACAGAATTAAATTTTCAGGCTTAAAATAGGCCCATGTAGCATGCACAGCATTGGTAGCTCTTGGAAGAAGAGAAAGGAAAAGGCTATAATTCTTCAGTTGCAAAGGAGTTTGCTGAACACTGCAAGCAGATTATGCTTGGAAAAACAAAATGCAAGTTACACACAGCAAGCATACTGTAAAAAGGAAAGAGCAATATGCTGGACACTGCATATAAAGAAAACACTACCCAAATGGGTTACAACAAAGGATACAAGCCACATATCCGACTGTTTCCAAATTAAAAATCAGCTGCCTGAAAATTTGGCTATTTCTTAAAGGAAGTCCACATCCTAATGAATAGTGAGATCAAGTAAAATGTCAAAGGAAAGCAGCATTAGTTAAACAAAGCAGCATTACTTGACAAGATTGTTATTTTCTGGGCATGACCATTTCTTTATCAACACAAACCTGTTGCATGCCAGATGGATGAGAGTAACTTGCTACGGTATCTAGAATTTCCTGAAGGTCCTTCTTATCTGAAAGACGAGGAGGCAATGCTTTAAGAAGCTGACTACGAGTAGCATCACCAACAGCTAACTTCCGAATCAGCTCCCTTTTTAAAGACTCTGTTGCAGATAATCCACAATATCCACGTTCTGCCACTACACGAATGATCAAGGCTAGCATTTTCTGTGTTAATGTTGGCTCATATCTGCACAAAACATTAAGTATTAAATAAGCTGCCACAACCAACTTCATCTGATTTCGCAGTTGAGCCTTGAAAAAACCCTTGCATTAAAAAGATGGAAAAGAGAAACTTGCAAATAAATAACAAAATCTCAAAACATTAATGAGATTAATTCTGTAGAAGAACCTAGCAGTTAACTACAACATCAGCAATTCAGGACAAATTTAGTTCTACTACTGCAGATGAACAAAATGGCCATACTACTCTAAAGGAGACAGTGAACTAAGCAATGGAAGTAATTAAACAATGCGAGTGATTAATTTTATGATTTTAAATATGTTAGGTTGACGATAGAGAAGCATATATTAGTCACTTGTTTTCTGAAAGGCATACGTGAGGGACTTCCCTCTTGAAGCTAAAAAAAGAAACCTCTGGATTGACAACAGTTAAAAGACATATTTTTGTCAAGTCCAATCATGGATATATAATACAAGTACTCCACAAAGTCTAAACACCTCACAACTGCCATCTGTCAAAATGGCTATATTATTGATTCTTTAGACATCTCCATTTTCGATTGAATGGGACTCTGAATCTAAAGCAGAAACTAAAATAGTACATAATGTTTAAGAAGCCATACATAGCAACAATGGAAAGCTGCTGTTAAGTAGCAATAATAGTGAACTACTGCATCAGGTGTACCATTTGCTTAGAATATATCAGGCTTATATGCAAAAATAGAAGCTACAAGAATTTCTCAAGCACAGTAACAATGAACATTTTACAAGCCACCAGAAGTCAATGGCAGATATTATGTTCTCTTTGTATCTTTAAAATGGATGAGCTTAGGGGATATGCACACAGCCTTGACTCTTGAGTAATCAGACCATATTGGATGGCCATTTCTGACGATGGGCAAGGGAGCACAACATTAGTTGGACAGTATATATATACACACACATTGGCTTTTAGCTAAATTGAAGCGAAAGTAAACAAATTCATTCAAATCTAAAATATAGAGTATAAAGAAACCCTTCTGGCAATAAAATCATAATAAATTTGTATATATACTCATCAGAATGCATAAGATAAAGGGAAAGATGGTCAAACAGACCACATCATTAAAGATTCAAAAACTCTCAAAACAAATTTGTATACATACTCATTGGGACGAATAGGATTAAGCGAAAGATAATCAGACAAGCCAAATCGTTCAAGAACTCTCAGAACAAACGCTTCTGGTGGAGCCATTGCAGCACAACATTGAAGGAGGAACAAATCCAGTTCCAGGCTATCCTCAGACCTGCAAATTTAGTGGATAACTATTTTGAAAATGTTGACTAAAATAATTCACAACAATGCCTCAGATTTTCATATTTGAATCAATAAACTTCAGAAATTCAAATAGCAATAAAGTTGAGAAACTTTACCACCGAACAGAATGATAAAATTCACAAAGACTAAGAGTTGAATGACCATTGCGTCGCCACATGCCTGCACGCACCTGTGCACAAAACACCTTCAGTCGTAATAGGTGTTCCATTACATATGCAGAAAAGCCAAATGGATGGCAGCCCCCTAATAGTTGTTTGAAAAATTCATA